>JAXLNO010002681.1:0-46795 GCA_038087875.1 Malacoraja senta | reverse complement strand
GATTTCGGATTATTAAAGTTGGCAAATTCCACTTGTGTGGGCACTGACTAAGTGAACGATCAGCACTGGAGGACCAGCTGGGTTATTGGGTAGGCTTTCGGTAATATTATATTTAGTTTAGTTTAGTTTAGAGATACAGCACGGAAACAGGCCTTCGGCTCACCGAGTCCACACTGACCAGCGAAACCCATACATTAACGCTACCCTACACACTCCTGGGACAATTTCACATTTTATACACAGCAACGATGAAGGAACGTATCACATGGTGGACGTAAGTTTGAATTTTTTTCACTCAGAGGGTGGTGAGTATATGGAACAAGTTGCCAAAGAATGTGTGTAGAAAAGAACTGCAGATGCTGGGTTAAATCGAAGATAGACTCAAAATGTTGGAGTACTCAGCGGAACAGGCAGCACCTCTGGAGAGATAGGAATGGGTGACGTTTCGGGTCGAGACTCTTCTTCAGTCTGAATGCTGCCTGACCCGCTGAGTTACTCCAGCATTTTGTGTCTGCCAAAGAAGGTAGGTGGTTTAACAACATTTAAAAGACACTTAGGCAGGTACATGGATAGGAAAGGTTTAGAGAAATATGGGCCAAATGCAAACAAATGGGACCAGCTTAGATGGGGCAGTTTGGTCGGCATGGAAAAGGGCCCTGTTCTGGTTTATTATCACTCGAAGATTCTGTTTGCTTGCAACCCTCTGACTAGGTGGCAGAGTTGCTGAAGAAGCCTTGTGGAGTTGCTGTGGTGATCTTATAGTGGGTAGACCCATTGCAACAACGGTGGACTGAGTGTTTAGGGCGGTGGGTGGTGTGACAGTAAATCAGACTTATTTTGTTCTGTATTGGTGTATTGTTAAAGCAGTACATCCAAGTGGGGGGGAGAGTATACCCCACACAGAAAATTCTGGAAGCATTCAGTTTAATATTAACTTGTTTTTCTCTCTTTCATAGCTCTGATGAACAGCCTTCAACCTGAACCATTATGTCCATTTACCTTTCTACGAACTGCTGAGTATTTTAAGCAGTTGGCAGACAGGAAACAAAGAGTAGGGATTAATGGGTCCCTTTCAGAATGGCAGGCAGTGACTAGTGGGGTACCGCAAGGCTCAGTGCTGGGACCGTAGCTATTTACAATATACATCAATGATTTGGATGAAAGGATTCAAAGTAACATTAGCAAATTTGCAGATGACACAAAGCTGGGTGGCAGTGTGAACTGTGAGGAGGATGCTATGAGAATGCAAGGTGACTTGGACAGGTTGGGGGAGTGGGCAGATGCATGGCAGATGTGTAGGGGTTTAGTTCCCTTTACTCCACTTCGGCCCAACTGCCCGAAAAAGGGGTTCCCCTAGGTTCTAGACCTCGGAATTATGGTGGGATATGATAAGAGGTTGACTTGACCAGAACGTGCTGATGAGAGAAAACAAAAACCAAGACAGACTCAAAGCAAGTCTAAAATTTACAGGCTTTATTAAACAATAAGAAATCGAATCTCACCAACACTACATAATATGTGACTAAACTTATGCTTTAAACTAAAACTATGGAAAGAAAATTATCGGGCACGTCGTAAAACTTACTTTGACAATATTTTACTCCTCTTTCCCTTTATTTACTCAACCTCCTATCCTATTTCGGGAATTTCTCCAGGTCACCAGGATACTCACAGCTAAGTCGATGCAGGCTCATGAGCTGTCCAGTAGAGCAGAAAGAGAGCAGGAAGAGCAGGAAGAGTCGAAAAGAGCAGAGAGCGAGTTCTGGCTGGACTCCTGTTTTATACCTGAGATTCCTTTGAAACCCCCAGGTGGTCCTCTGGATAAAAGGGGTTCTTTTGATGTTTCCCAGTTTCGATCTGGCATGAACAATAGGCTTCCGATGATAAGGGGTTTGCTAATGTCATGATCCCTCAGCCTGATCGTTATCATCCTCGATGGTGATAGTGCTCTGCTGGCCAGTTTACCACCGTCTGCTGAGGCTTGGTTCCTTCCTTTGTGTATCCAAGAAAATCTCGTTATCTCCGTCTCAGCCTTTCCTGTTCACACCGTTGTGTGATGTCCAAGTCCACAGGCCAGACGGGTTTGAAACTTGAAACTGATTCTTTCTGTGGATTGCGGGTTTTTCCATTGCAGCCAGCAAATCTGTCTTTTTAAAATGTCCATGTCCTTATCCAAGTTCTTCCATAATTTTGGAGAATTTGCCCCAATAACTTACATGCCCCTACGATACGTCCAGGCTTGCACGGACCGTATCGATTGACAAAGTTAGTGGGCAATCCTCCAGCCTCAAGAGCTGTAAACACTCCTGGTGAGAAGGTGAAATTATGTACCCCGAAAGCCCCCTTAATCACTAAACTAGGCCCTCGAAGCACATTAACTTACACTATAGACCTTTTACTTTACATCAATCCCACAAACCATACAGTACCCTCACGACCATTCCCTGAAAATGCAGGGATTACAACATATGTACAAAACTATTGCACTAGAGTACAGACATTTTACAGTGATGGGGTGTCGTTACGGTGACGTCGGGCGGCTCGATTTACCAGCTGTTGTAATTTGGCCATCCTCCTCCGCCTTTTAAATTTGCAATTAATGCATAGCAAATACAGCACAATTATCATCTGGCAGATGATCAGAACATGGGACACGATGCGGACCCATGCTGGAACTATGATCCAGGACTCCAGGTCCCACCAACTTGGAGACTTGATCTCTTCGATCTCCCTGGCGATATCCAGAGTCTTTTGTTCCAGGGAGAAGAAGTGTTTATGTGACAACTCGACCGCCGCCAGCAACTCTTTTAATTTTTCATTCACTGGGGGAATATCATACCCAAAATGGGCAACATAGTTAAATAAGTCAGTTACATTTTCTCGTACAGAGAGGTGAACCGAAGAAGGTTCCGGGATGGGTAATATTCGCTGCTGTGCCACATGGACTTCTGCCCTGGGTTTAAAGCAGAAGCTGCTGTGCGGTATCGGGCACCACAGCAGTGATCCGTGCTGATACCGCTGGGCACTAGTGGTGACACAGTACGTCCCACTGCCTATATACGCCACCTGTGGAGGGACATGGTCTGCCGCCATCGCCTCCATGGTGCAGTTTATAGGCTGTGCCCCAACAGTCCTGAACCCACACTGAGGCCTAGCCTCAGCGCCCATGTGCTGGGGACACAGGATTACCTGTGCTCCCCGGCTCCGACAACCCAAAACGTCAATGCCTGTCACAGCTTGCTCCCTTACTATGACATAGGGCGGGACCTTCCCGTAGCGAATATGCACCCCCCCACGAACAACTCCCACGTTCTCCATTCGGTACAGAGGAGCTGGTCGTGCCGAGGTTCCCATCACCGGGATTCTTACGACCACTCCCATTATGGTGTGATTGGATTTTCCGCAATCCACCGGTACCGGGTAGGCCTCGGAGGCCACACGAAGCTGACAAGGACTCAAAGTGCTGTTATAAGGGTGTAGCGATGCTAGGTGCTGGTTGCTTATCCAGGAGGGGACCCGACCTTGCCTCAGGTCTTCCAGGTTGCTCCTCCCCTCCCCCAACAACCACGCACCATACAGCCCACACACCTCATTCTGTGCAGCCTGATCGGACGCATTCCGGTCCTCTATAATCAAAGCGTTTATCGTTTTTGCATGTGTCTCCAATTGTGCTATGATTTCCTTTAGATGTAGAGTCATTGCCACCTCTTCGTGCAGTCCCGATCCTACCACCGCATTTTCCTCCCCCAGAACCTTTCGTAACTGGCCCTTCAACTGATTGATCTGCAGGGCCAGTTCTATGTTGTCCATGCTATTAATAATAGACGTCCCCGTGTTAAATGCTGTAAACCCATCGTTAACCACCCCTCGTCTTTGCCTACCGGACCCCAAATTGAAATCCCCTCCCCCGCGGTATATCTCTTCTATGTCTATGTCCCCAAAATCCAGGTTGTGGAATTTCTGGAACATGTCTTTTAGCAGGGCCTGATATAATAATTCCGTCTCGCGTGGGCACCATGCAGGTAACCGCACTTCAGTCAAATTTAATACTACTGAGGCCACAGCGTAATGCACTCCCTGGTACAGCACCCTTTTGGTTGGGACAAGTGCTAACCCATTCTCCGGCCCTTTGGTGGTGGTTGGACAGTTGTGAGGGTCGATCGGTTGGGCTGTGGGTAGGGGCTTCTTCACCTGAACCAGCAATTCGGTGGCTTTTACTGTCATCCCAGGCCTGGGGGCCACACATGCCTGCCCACTGCGGTCCCAATCTATCCAGTTCCCGGGGTTCTGCCACCACTTGACGAAAGTAATTGATGCCCCTACCGGACACACCTTGGCAGACCCCCATAGACATAAATAAAGCCCCTGGTCATAGGCCCACCATTTGTCCCAACATACAGTGATCCCTCCCGGTGACCCCGTGATGGTCCGGTAGGTATCATTGTCCAGTCTTTCCCAGTCCGAGGATCGATCCCTCATGTCCGAGCTCAGCTTCCTGAGCCACCACCATCTCCCCAAAGGAACGTCCCCCTTACAGGTTAAACACACCCGCCTGCCCTCAGTCACCCTAACCCGGTCGGTAGCCATCTGTATCTCGGCACAGGGTATGGATGCTTCCCCGTAAGCCAAGCTCCTGTGGCTGGAGAACCTGGTCGAGTTCGACCCCAGCCATCCAGGCCATCTCCCCTCATGGGAGTATCCGGCCTGGCTATCCGCTACCAGGTTTCCTTGCCCAGTAGACACGAGGGGTGCTCTGTCCCCTGAGCACCCATATACGATGGACTCCTCCGTGTCCCCGCGACGCGCCACGCACATCCGAAGGCACATCATTGCCATCATCTATACGGCGGGGCTACCCATCTGGAAAACAAAGCGAAACACCTCCTTGCCTCCACAAAGCTATCTGCCTAATAATGGCATTTGGGGCTTTGATTTGTCTGTTGTGGTCCACTTTACCACAGCACATCCCTTCGATCCTGTACTGTCTGTCCCTGTACTCCCCTGTAGCTATACAAAACCTTATCTCTAGTTACGCTAACTACATCTACTTACACAAAAACCAATGCTATATCCAACGCCACCCGTCTCCGGGTGGCCAACTCATAACTGGTCCCCGTCACGCTGGGGCCACCCCTCTGGTGGGCCCACCCGTGCAGGCCAGAACTCCTGTTGAGGGGCCTGACTGCCCCTCACCTCCCTTTGCACTACGGGGTTTTGAGTTACCCCTACGTTCCCTGTGGAGACTGGGCTCCCTCCAGCTGCACTCCGTAGTGCCCTGTTTCGGCCGCTCTCCTTCCCGGCCCTCCTGTGGCCGGCCCTAGCCCTAGGTTTAATTAGGGATGGGGACCACCTTATTGGGGGTTTAGTGACCCTGTCACTCCTACGTCTGACCGGGGGTTCCCACACCAGAGGTGATACCTCCATCTCCTCTGTTTCTGCTAGTTCTGCCTCTCTTAGGCAGTCTACGGTACCTGCCTGTGGAGGGCTGGAGTCAACCTCCTTCTCTGCTGCTTCCAGTCCTCGCCCTGAGACACAGCCGGCTACTTCAGGCTGACTACCTGTGGACTCGCCTGGCTCCCCTATGGTTTCCACATCAACCCGGGACTGTTCTTGATCCTGTTCTCTGACATGTACCCCTTTCTTACTTTTCCCTGCCCTTGTGGGGTCAAACAATTTACACTGGTTGATGTGGAACCATTTGACTCTACGGGGAAGCTGAATGGCATACACCATGGGACTGGCTTTGTCCACTATGTTGTATGGGCCCGCATACAAGGGTTCAAACACCCCTACCCTAGCATATCTCCTGACCATTACCTGGTCTCCCACTGCCCACTCGCAATGCCTGCGAGGTTCCAGCAGTAGCTTGTTTCTTTGGTGCTGGGCCCCCATGTTTCTGGCTGCCTGCCAGTGAACCTGCCTAAGTTGTTCAAATAGCCTCTTGGCAAACTTGTCCCGGTTCACTTCCCTGAGCTGTCCCTCTGTTAGGGCTGGGACCATAACGTGCATAGGCGTTCTCATGACCCGGCCTGTCATAAGCTCATGGGGAGAGTACCCCGTACTCCTGGACTGGCTGGCCCGAATCCCCATAAGGACCAGGGGTAAAACCTCCACCCACCGGTTGGGTGAGTCCCCTGTTTCCTTCCTTATCCTTTCCTTTATTGTCCGGTTCAACCGCTCCACCGGACCCGAGGACTGGGGGTTGTAGGCCACATGCCACTTGGCCTTGATGCCCAGTATTCTAAGGGTGGACTGCATGACCTGTCCTGTGAAATGGCTCCCCTGATCTGACTCCACAAACTGTGGGAGTCCCCACCTGGTGAACACCTCCCTAACCAGGATTTTTGCCGTACTCATTGCGGTGGCTGCTCTGCAAGGAAAGGCCTCTACCCATTTTGAGAACACATCCACAAGGACTAAGCAGTACTTGCAACCCCCTTGTGCGGTTGGAAAGGGTCCGATGTAGTCGACAGTTTGAATCGACTGCCATGGCCCCTCCACCCTCCTGATGTGTCCCATAGAAACCTTCCTTTTCTGGGGGTCTGGGTTGTTTGCTGCGCAAACCAGACAGCTTGCACAAAAGTCGCGAACGTCTTCCCTGAGCCCTAGCCACCATCCTGCCATCTCTACTCGCTGCCATGTGGTCTTTGGCCCGGGGTGACCTGCCCCTGGACCCTCATGGGCTAGTTTTTAAAATTCCCTTCTGTACAGGGAAGGCACTACCCACTTATCTCCCTTGAATAACATGCCTTCCTTTACTGACATGTCTTTACCCCCATACGGTCCCTCTATTTTCTCCTGCCTGCAAATGGCTGCTGAGGCAGCCTTTAAAATAGGGTCTTGTGCCTGGACCGTGGTCAGGTCCGGAGCCAAAACCACTCCCGCACTCTCCTTTTCCCGAGGCCGCTCCCTGGCTGCAGCTACCTGTCCTTCCTCATAGGGGTCCCATGCTTTCCCACTCCTGGCTCCTTCCCTGGCCAAGCAATCCGCCCTCTGATTTCCCTCGCCCCGTGGCTCCGTTTTGGAATGGGCCTTCATCTTATGGATATATCTATCCCCGCCCTTCCCTACGGCTGCTACAATCCTCTCTAATAGGGGTTTAGTGGTCAGCGGCTTCCCGTCCGATGAGGTGTACCCTCGGCGGGACCAGATGGCCAAATATTCCGTACAGGAATTGCATGTGAACATGCTGTCCGAACATATGGTGTATGGAGTGGGGAAACACTCGGGATGGGTCACCACGTACATTACCGCCATCAGCTCGGCCTGCTGGGCGCTTAACGTATGTGGGAGTTTAAGAGCTAGGGCTATCTCTGCCTCGGGGTCCCAGATCCCACAGCCCGTGAGCCGTATGCCCTCGGACACGAAACTGGACCCGTCCACGTATATTTCCCTACCCGTGGGATGTAACCCTGCTCTAAGCCCAAAGTCCACCTCCCATACCCCTTCCACCGAGCAACGGTGTGGCTCCCCTGGATACACCAAATTGGCTGCGAGCTTGGGCTCACATAGCCTCTCAACCCGTAAGGCCGTTTGGGAAAGGAGAAGGGTCCAGCGAGTGATCCTCGCACTGCTAACGGTCCCATCCTTAATCCGACCGTCCAGCAGCATCTGGGTTGGGGTATGGTGGGTCAGGAGGGTTATGGGGGACATTCTTATGAAGACCTGTACCCTCTTCATTGCCCAGTATGTGGCTAGCAGGTGCCGCTCACTGTTTGAATAGGACCTTTCTACCTCTGTGAGGACTCTGGAGGAATACACCACTGGCCTTAACTTGCCATGCCGTTCCTGGAGGAGCACTGCGCTCAGGCCATCGCTGCTTGCGGCTACCTCCAGGAAAAATTCCTACCTGTAGTCAATGGCTCCCAGAGCTGGGGCCTTTTGCAGGTCCCGCTTCAAATGGATGAATGCCGACTCGCACTGCTCATCCCACTCCCACTCTACCCCTTTGCGTAGCAGCTGGTGCAGAGGTGCTGCGGTCGCGGCATAGTCCTCTATAAAGTCTCGGCAGTAGCCCGTGACTCCCAGAAATGATCTTACCCCCCTCCCCCACGTCCGTTGGGACTGGGAGTTCCTGCACTGCCTGCCTTCTTGCTGTATCGATACCCCTTTCTCCGGCCCTAAGGGTCAGTCCCAAGAACTTTACCTCTTGTAACCCTATCTGTGCCTTCTTGGGATTTATTTTTAAACTGCTCTTACAGAGCAGCTCCAGCAGTTCATTTACTAGGGGCCCATGTTCCTCACTGGTGTCCGTGAATAGCAAAATATCGTCCACATACTGGACGATCTTGTGGGGCTCACTAAATTCTTTTAAACATTCTGCCATACATTGGTGGAAAATACTGGGGCTATTGTGGAACCCTTGGGGAAGACAGTTCCACGTCTACTGCTGCCCCTTGAATGTGAAAGCAAATTTGTACTGGTCTTCCTTCCTGACCGGGATAGACCAGAAACCGTTCGAGATGTCTAGCACCGTAAATACAGATGCAGACGCTGGAATTTCCGCTAATAGGTCTGCTACAGCTGCCACAGTTGGTACGCAAGCCGGAATATTTTTATTCAGGACCCTATAATCTACCGTAGCCCTCCAGGAATTGTCTGGCTTCCGTACGGGCCAGAGCGGTGAGTTCACGTGGGTGGCTATGGGCCTCAAAACGCCTTGCTTAACCAGTGAACTCAGGGCGACTTCTAAGTCAGCCTCCACCTCTCGGGGAAAACTATACTGTTTCTGCGGTCGGGACATGGGATCCCCGTCTATCCTGACCTCTGTTCCTGTGACCCTTCCACAGTCGTGCTTGTGAGTAGCGAATGCGGCCAAATTTCGCTTAACATGGACTCGATACTCGGTCGGGGTCTGCCTCACTAGGACCTCTAGATCGTACCCCTCTCTGGGCTTCACGACACACAGAGCCCCTCTCTTTGATGCCCTCTCGATGACCATTACCTCCTTCTCTCTCTCAGCCCCTTCTCCTGCTATGCCCCACAAACAGTGGTTCCTCAGGTCCACCAGGACCTGGTGGGCCTGTGGCGGTCCCTGGGGGGTAAGCCACTCCTTGGATCATCCCCCTCGCCGAGTGAAGGACAGGGGACTGGTCTGCCACGGGGTTTCCAGTCGACCCTGGATTTAGTGCTCTCGAGGTGTGTGTGTGGTGTGCTCTCGTTGTAAGCATTAAAGTCTGCTATTTGAACCCGTCTGGCGTCTGGCCTTTTACTGACCTCGTTCAGGCCGCTACAGGCCACTATAAAGTCGGCGCCTAGTATCCCCTTTCCCTCCTGCTCCCAACTCATCAGGACGCATTTCCACTGCGCCTGGAGTGCTCCTAATTGAATGGACAAGGGAACAGAGAAAAACCCTGTCTTCTCGTTTCCTGTAAAACCGACAAGACTATAGGGTACCCCACTAGATAGAGGGGATGTACGGGGATTGTCCGTGTGGACAATAGTACTGGAAGCACCTGTGTCCAGCAGGTAACTCCCGACCACATCCTGGACCTTCATCTTGACCCAGGGTCTCCCACATGGGCCATACTTTAACGGGCATAGGAATGTGGGCTGTTTCGCTGGTGGTCATAAAGGGGCCGGGGGTGCGGATACGGGCGCGCCCTGGCCTGTTGCCATGGCTACCTGTCGCCTTTGACTGCAAATAGGTAATTAGATCTCTTACATCTATTGTTACCTCCGGGGGTGGGTCTGCTGTTACCGGGGTCCTATCCCGCACTGCTCTACTTGGGTTTCTGCACTCCCTCTTGTAATGCCCGGGCTTCCCACACCCGTAGCACACCAGCCTCATCTCGGAAGAGGTCTGGCTGCCTTCCTGTTTCCACTGCCTCCTTTTGGGGGGTGCCACTACTATTTTGTGCACCTTGCCCTTAAAGGGCTTCTCCTCACTTCTCTCCCCATTGCGGTATGCAAGGGTGAGCTTCCTGATCACCTCCGCCTCGTTAAGGTTTGGGTCAGCTGGGTCGAACCAGTGCTCGGCCTTTGCCCTAACTCGCGGGAGGCAATTCGCCACCAGAGTCTTCAGCCAGTGAGCTGTTCTCTCATCTAAATTCTGCCTATCTAAAGGCATCCCACATGCTCCCTCATACACTGCCCACAGCCTGTCTGCGAACATGTCCGGGGACTCAGCTACCTGCTGCTTCGTCTCCTCCACCCTGGTGAAAGGACTACCCTGATTCAACCCCATGGCCTCCAGAACCGCTGTCTGTGCCGCTACCCATGTTTCAGATCTTCCCCCTTCCCTGGAGGTCACTGCCTTGCATAGGTAAGAATCTAGGGTCACCAGTAGCAGCTTTACCCGTTCTACCTCATCGCAATCGTTTATGTCGGCTGCCTGCTGCACCTCCATAAAATGCAATGACGGGTCTCCCGCCCTGGTTAACTTGGGAACGTGAGTCACCATCCCCCTCAGCACATGTGCCCCATGGGGAATGATGATATCACTCTCTATGGGCCCCCTATCTGCCTGCCCTACCGGGGGACCATATTTCCTTTGCTGTACCGGGCACATCTGCCCTACTCGGGGCTGTTGCCCCTTTACCCCCGGCTCTCCCACCATGATCGGTAACCCCACCACCTCGTGGCGCGGAAGCCGCTAACTGAGGGTGCTCTCCCGCCCCTCCTTGGGCCTGTCCCTCCCCGGACAACCCGGACCCCACCTGCCGACCCGGACCTATCCCTGGCGCCTCAGGAGGCGGTCTATTCCCCTTTGCCCCTGGGGAATCATCTGCTGAGGGAAGCCCTCTGCCCCTGGGGGACCCCCCTGGTCCTACCAGGTGAACCCGTCCCCTAGTCTTAGACAGAGTCTCCTCCAGCTGCGCTATCCTTGCCTGGCAAGGCCCGTGATCACTATCGCCTAGCTCGCTACGGGCCAACCTGTATGCTGCTTGTATATCTTGGAACTTTCTCTCCAGCTCCCTGCACTTCTGTGTACTCTGAGCCAGGAGTTCCTGGGCGTTCTGTTCCCTCTCCTTTGCCTCTACCACCTGGCATTGGAGGAATTCCTGGGCATTTCTGTGGGACTCCCTCGCCTGCAAGATACACTGCCTGGCTTTACTGCACTCCTCAGATAGCCCTTCCCCTTCTCTAGCGCTTTCTTCAGTACTGGCCCTAGCTTCTCTCAACTGCTCTTCCAGTCTATCTACCTGTCTGTGCATTTTTGCTACCTGCTGTGATAGGCACGCTAGCCAAACTGTAGGTATGTTACAAAACTTACCTTCAGTCGCGCTGTAATTCTGCCACTGGCCGTGTGCGCGATTTTGGCGCCTTTAAGGGGGGGGCGGGGTTAAAACGCGGTTTCTCCTCCCTTGTCCTGGAAATATTTTGTTGGAGTACAAACCTTCGCTGACAAAATCGTTCCTACCGGCGTTTTGTGAATTTTTTTTTGTTGTTAAATCGTCAATGTCAGCGCTACAGTCATTTTAAAAGCAGCTCCTGAAGCGTCAACGCCAATAACGGGGACGGATTTCACACAATGGACAGGTAAACGAAAGTGCTTTCTTTAAATGTATAAAAGTGCTTCTTAAGAAGCCTTTAATTCACATTTTGTCATGCGACACGGTGATTTTATTCCCCGAATTAACGGCAGTATTTTTCATGCCAATACGGGGTTAAATTCACCGCAAATGAACGTTCCAAAAGATCGCGTTCCAGAAATTCTCACTCGCAAGATGAATTAAATCCCCATTAATTTACAGGTATTAAACATTCAATTCCTTCCATTTGGCCTGTAAATTCATGAAAATTAGATTTAAAAATTATGTTATATTGTGAATTATTGTGTGAATGTTATTTGGACACAGGCTATTTAAAAATGTTAATCTATTCTTAAGAAATTGATAGATGTTTAGATCTAGTAATTGAATATTGTAATTAGCTACAATTAGGTAACTAACTAATTATATGCTTTACTTTCATGTCTTCGAAGTAAGATTGTTTCATATTTGTTTCAGAATGCTTCAATCTATAATACCTGAAAATTTCTTTCAGTTACCATAATTTTTAAGAAAGTTATGGGCTTTTAACTGTCCTCGATCACAGCTTTTGTGTTAAGTCAATGGAAAAGCAATAGGGAACTAGATGCTAATTTCTGAGTATGATAATGGCCATAACTTTTTTAATACTGAAGATATGAAAGTGAATTAAGTGTCAAATTAAACTTCTTTTTATGCTTTATCTGATGGGATAAATTGCAGACTTTATTTTTTAAATCTCAAAATTTTGTAACATTGCTACAAACTGCCTTTTCCTGCCCTTTATTATACATTTTGCTTTCCGTCCATTGAGCCGCAGCTACTGCAGGCTGCTGTGCTGTCAGCAATGCTATCACCCATTGTTTGGTGAGATTGATCTTTTTAAACAGATAAGAGGAGATTCTCTCCTCCATCTTGCTACGTTCTCTCACCCCTCTGGCAAATCACATATCCCAAACCACCGAGGTCCTGCCATGGTCGCCATTCTGTAGGGGTTTAGTTCCCTTTACTCCACTTCGGGCCCAACTGCCCGAAAAAGGGGTTCCCCTAGGTTCTAGACCTCGGAATTATGGTGGGATATGATAAGAGGTTGACTTGACCAGAGCGTGCTGATGAGAGAAAACAGAAACCAAGACGGACTCAAAGCAAGTCTAAAATTTACAGGCTTTATTAAACAACAAGAAATCGAATCTCACCAACACTACATAATATGTGACTAAACTTATGCTTTAAACTAAAACTATGGAGAGAAAATTATCGGGCACGTCGTAAAACTTACTTTGACAATATTTTACTCCCCTTTCCCTTTATTTACTCAACCACCTATCCTATTTCGGGAATTTCTCCAGGTCACCAGGATACTCACAGCTAAGTCGATGCAGGCTCACGAGCTGTCCAGTAGAGCAGAAAGAGAGCAGGAAGAGCAGGAAGAGCCGAAAAGAGCAGAGAGCGAGTTCTGGCTGGACTCCTGTTTTATACCTGAGATTCCTTTGAAACCCCCAGGTGGTCCTCTGGATAAAAGGGGTTCTTTTGATGTTTCCCAGTTTCGATCTGGCATGAACAATAGGCTTCCGATGATAAGGGGTTTGCTGATGTCATGATCCCTCAGCCTGATCGTTATCATCCTCGATGGTGATAGTGCTCTGCTGGCCAGTTTACCACCGTCTGCTGAGGCTTGGTTCCTTCCTTTGTGTATCCAAGAAAATCTCGTTATCTCCGTCTCAGCCTTTCCTGTTCACACCGTTGTGTGATGTCCAAGTCCACAGGCCAGACGGGTTTGAAACTTGAAACTGATTCTTTCTGTGGATTGCGGGTTTTTCCGTTGCAGCCAGCAAATCTGTCTTTTTAAAATGTCCATGTCCTTATCCAAGTTCTTCCATAATTTTGGAGGATTTGCCCCAATAACTTACAGATGAAGTTTAATGCGGATAAATGTGAGGTTATCCACTTTGGTAGCAAAAACAGGAAGGCAGATTACTATCTAAATGGCGTCAAGGGAAAAGGGGAAGTACAACGGGATCTGGGGGTCCTTGTTCATCAGTCTATGAAAGTAAGCATGCAGGTACAGCAGGCAGTGAAGAAAGCGAATGGCATGTTAGCCTTTATCACACGAGGAAATGAATATAGGAGCAAAGAGGTACTTCTGCAGTTGTACAGAGCCCTAGTGAGACCACACCTGGAGTATTGTGTGCAGTTTTGGTCCCCTAATTTGAAGAAGGACATTCTTGCTATTGAGGAAGTGCAGCGTAGATAATTCCCGGGATGGCGGGACTGTCATATGCTGAGAGAATGGAGCGGCTGGACTTGTACACTCTGGAGTTTAAAAGGATGAGAGGGGATCTCATTGAAACATATAAGATTGTTAAGGGTTTGGACACGCTAGAGGCAGGAAACATGTTCCCGATGTTGGGGGAGTCCACAACCAGGGGCCACGGTTTAAGAATAAGGAGTAAGCCATTTAGAACGGAGACGAGGAAACACTTTTTCTCACAGAGAGTTGTGAGTCTGTGGAATTCTCTGCCTCAGAGAGCGGTGGCGGCAGGTTCTCGGGATGCTTTCAAGAGAGAGCTAGATAGGGCTCTTAAAAAATAGCGGAGTTAGGGGATATGGGGAGAAGGCAGGAACGGGGTACTGATTGGGGATGATCAGCCATGATCACATTAAATGGCGGTGCTGGCTCGAAGGGCCAAATGACCTACTCCTGTACCTATTGTCTATTGTCTATTGGATTAGGCCCTTCAGGCCACTGAGCCCATGCCGACCATCGATCACTCGTACACTAGTTCCATGTCCTACACACTCGGGGAAATTTACAAAGTCAATTAACCTGCAAACTTGCACATTTTGGGAATGTGGGAGGAAACCGGAGCAAACCCATGCTGTCACAGGTCGAACGTGCAACCTCCACAAAGAAAACACCCGGGGCCAGGATCGAACCCGGGTCTCTGGCGCTGTGAAGCCACTGTGCCACGGAAGAAACAGCTTCTTCCCCTCTGCTATCAGGCTTCTGACCTGCCCTTCCTCTCTACCTCTACCCCATTGCGGACATTAAACTTTGTCTCGGGAAAAGATACGCTACAATTCTGAGCACTATATTCTGCACTCTGTATCTTCCCCTGTTTCTCTACCTGTTGTACTTGAGTTTGGCACGATTGCATTTATGTACAGTGTTATCAGATTTGTTTGGATAGCATGCAAAACAAACCTTTTCACGGTACCTCGTGACATGTGACAATAATAAACCTAAACCTAACTCAATGCAGTATGTAGTGGGATTTACACTGGTGTACAGTTCAGTTCAGTTCAGTTTATTATCACATGTACCGACGTACAGTGAAAAACTTTTGATGCATGCTAACCAGTCAGCGGAAAGACAATACATGATTACAATCGAGCCATTTACAGTGTATAGATATATGGTAAAGGAATAACTTTTAGTGCAAGGTAAAGCCAGCAAAGTCCGATCAAGGATAGACCGAGGGTCACTAATGAGGTAGATAGTAGTTCAGCACTGCTCTCTGGTTGTGTAGGATGATTCAGTTGCCTGATAACAGCTGGGAAGAAACTATACCTCACACTTCTATACCTTTTGCCTGATGGGAGAGGGGAGAAGAGGGAGTGGCCAGGGTGCGACTCGTCCTTGATTATATGCTGCTGGCCTTGCCGAGGCAGCGTGAGGTATAAATAGTGTCAATAGAAGGGAGGTTGGTTTGTGTGATGGTCTGGGTTGTGTCCACAATTGGCTGCAATTTCTTGCGGTCTTGGATGGAGCTGTTCCCAAACCGAGCCCAGATGCATCCTGATAGAATGCTTTCTACGGTGCATCTGCAGAAGTTGGTGAGGGTTGCTTGGGACATGCCAAACTTCCTAAACCTCAAGGGCCTGTCCCACGGGCATGCAACTCCATGCGGCAAGCGTGACCTAACCGCAAGCGGGTGCCGTGCGGGGGTCGCGCGGAGGTCGCGGGGCTGGTCCCACTTTGATCGCGGGAGCCGCATGGAGTTGTGCGGAGCTGGTCCCGACATCGCGCGGGGCTCCGAAAAACTGACACTGTTCAAAAATTCCGTGCGGCAACGGCCTGCCAGCCCGCAGCTGCATCGAGGCGGTGCGTGGCGCATCGACGGCTGTGCGCACCGCCTCGACGCTGGACGCAGCCGCATCGAGGCCGTGCGCACTGCCTCAACGGCCGTGTGCACTGCCTCGCCGCCGTATGCACCGTCTTGACGGCACTCGACCTCTGCGCGGCCCCCGCTTCCGATTTGGTAGCGCTTGCCGCATGCAGCCGCATGCTGGTGGGACCGGCCCTATACGAGGATCACTCGACCTCCGCGCGGCCCCCGCTTGCGGTTAGGTCGCGCTTGCCGCTTGGAGTCGCATGCCCGTGGGACAGGCCCTTAAGTAAGTAGAGGCGTTGAGGAGCTGTTTATTGGATGAGGTGCTAAACAGTCCATAAAAGGAGATCCGATATAATGGAATCATCACATGTAGTCCAGAAATAGAAATCAGTCGGTCTATTCCGGATAATTCCTGACCACAGAAGAAGAACCAAAAATCGTCTTATTCTTGTAAAAATTGAGTTTTAATAGCCTAACACTGAGAAATGAATAACATGTTGCAATTAAATTTCCAGGCAATGCCTTTCCACAAATGACCATTTATATAATAAGCACTAAAAGTGGAAAGTAAACAAGAATGTAGTCAAACAAGAGAGAATCGAGAACAATTGAGAAAGAATTATTCATATTCCTTTCTGTAAGTAGTGGGTGTAGATCGAACTGTGAAAGGTGTGGTAATGTACAGGTGAAAAATCGCTACAAATTCTTTTTTTTTTTTTTTTTTTTTTTTTTTTTTTAATTTTTATTTATTAGAAGTACATTACATTACAACCACATACATTAATACTCGTCATTTATATCTTCTTACAATTAATGTACTCCCTTTATTTATTTTTTTACACTAGAAAAAGAAAAGATTGAAAGAAAGAAGAAAGTGAAGGAAAAAGTGTAAGTGTAGAAAAGTGTAGAAAATGTAACAACAAAAAAGGACGAAGACCCTATAAGAGCGAAATTAAAAACAAAAAGAAAAAGAGTTAAGAAATAGGCCCTAAGAAAAGAAAAGAGAAAGAGAAAAAAAAGAGAAACAAATGTTTTTTTTTGAGCATCACGTAAATAGGACATACCAACTCTTCAACTATCATCCCCCCTTACCTGACCTCAATTTTTTATTTTTTTAAAGTACTTTTGCACCCTATGTTTGTAATAATTCTATAAATGCAGACCACGTCAGGTGGAAGTGATCTGGTTTACCTGCTAGGAGGAGTCTTATCTCTTCTGGGTGTAATGTTTCAAACATATTTGAAATCCACATATTTATAGTTGGTATTGGAGTCTTCTTCCAAAATTTTAGAATTAGCTTTTTTCCAGTTATTAACCCATAGTCCATTAATTTCTTTTGAAACACAAATTCTTAATACTTCAAAATGTCCACATTAACACAAAGCAGCTGGATAGCTTTTTTTTGGCAAATACCGCTTCTGGATTGACATATAAATTGTACGGAGAAAATAGGGCATAGATCAGTACAGCATAGGAACAGGCTCTTCAACCTAATCACATAGATCAGTACAGCACTACGGGTGCTGTCTGTACGGCGTTTGTACGTTCTCCCCGTGACTTGCATGAGTTTTCGCCGAGATGTTCGATTTCCTCCAAAGACGTACAGGTTTGTAGGTTAATTGGATTGGTAAATGTAAAAATTGTCCCTAGTGGGTTTGGATTGTGCTACTGTGCTGGTCGGTGCAGACCCGGTGGGCCGAAGGGCCTGTTTCCATGCTGTATCTCTAAACTAAACTAAACCAAACTGAAGCACAGGAACAGGCTCTACAGCCCACAATATCTGTGCCTATCATAATGCCATTAACCCATTCTCAGTTTTAGTTTAGTTTAGAGATACGGCAACGCTCCCATTAGCCCACTGAGTCCACACTGACCTGCGACCCCCACGCACTAACACTATCCCACACACACAACGCACAATTTACATTCATGCCAAGCTTATTAACCAACAAATCTTTGGAGTGTACATCATTGGAGTTTGGGAAGAAACCGGAGCAACTGGAGAAAACCCACGCAGGTCACAGGGAGAACGTACAAACTCTGTACAGAAAGCACCCGTCAGGATTGAACTCAGGTCTTGGACGCCGTAAGGCAGAAAATCTACCGCTGCGCCACCGTGCCACCCTTCTCTTCTGTAAAGTAATATATCTGCACACGGTGGATGGCTCAATTGTAGTCATGTATTGTCTTTCCGCTGACTGGTTAGCGCGCAACAAGAGCTTTTCACTGTACATCGATACACGTGACAATGAACTAAACTCAAACTCAAATGAATCGTAATGGTGAAAAGGGGAGAATGAGGTCAAAAGGTAACAAGGCATCTCTTTAGTTGCATTGAGGTGGTTGGATTTGAAAGAAAATCCAAGGAACGCCAATGTGTTTGACGGAGGCACATGATTTAAAGCTGTTGGTAGAGCGTTCTTTGAACAAAGGAATGCCAGAGTGCCTGTGTGTGATCTGTTTAGGTTAATAGTGTAAATAAGCCACAAAAAATGGATGAAACTGTACGAAACATCACATGAATCATTGTTCGGTGAGCAGACTAGTTTCACTGCTCCCATTTTTCGCTCTTAAATAAAGCCTTGACTGCCTTGTCCGATCTTTGTGAACCAAATGTAAGCATGCCAAAGACGTACAGGTTTGTAGGCTAATTGGCTTGATAAAATTGTAAATTGTCCCTGATGTGTGTAGGATAGTGTTCGTGTACGGGGATCGCTGGTCGGCGCAGACACGGTGTGTTGAAGTGTCTGTTTCCACACTGTATCTCTAAACACCCCACCCCAGTTGTCCTGCCAGTTCCACTGTTTGCATCGATATATCCCTTCGTTATCACCTCTTCCATAACCAACAATGGGCCGTTGTGGGCTCCACCTTTCCTTGGTCATCGATGCTGGCTCTGATTTTTTCTGAACCTTTTCACATCTCTAGTTTTCCTCCCCCTTGACTGTCAGTCTGAAGTTGGGTCTCAACCCAAAACGTCTTTCTCCAGAGATGCTGCCTCTCCCACTGAGTTAAGCCCCTGTCCCACTTAGGCGATTTTTTAGGCGACTACAGGCGACTAGTCTGTCGCCACATGGTCGCCGGGGTGTTGCCTGTATGGTCATGAGTAATCTCCTCAGTCGCCCAAAGAATCGTGGCATTTTTCTGGTCGCCGCTGGATTTTGAAATGTTCAAAACGTTTTGCCGACGCCAATGAGCGTAGCTTGACTTCTCCTGACGTAGGTGCAGTCTTAGTTTGTCGCCAGGATGAAGTAGGTTGTCGCCGGCGCTGACTTCAGTGAATTCCATTGGCGACTACCTACGTCAACCTACATCATCCGGCGACAGGTACCAGCGACTGAATTGTCTTACCTTGTCGTAGTTTATCGCGGGTGGACTTAGGTTGTCGTAGGTGCGGTCGTAGCTGAACGTCCTAATGGGTCGCCGGTTGTCAGTACCTTGCCTTAGCTTGATGTCGACTAGGTGATAGATTTTTGTAGACATTATCGTAGACATTGTCCTTGGGGGGCAAGTCGCTGTTTTTTTGGTGACCTGCTATGACTATGACAGTCACTGGCAGTCGCCGAAAAAATCGCCTAGGCCCATTACTCCAGCTTGTTGGGTCTAACCTCTCCCATAATGCCTGCAAGAAGAAGGGATGTTACTGACTTTAGAAAATAAGGTGGTGCACATGCCCCAGTCAGCATCAATGGTGCCTAAGTGGAGATGGTCGAGAGCTTCAAGTTCCAAGGCATAAATCTCGGCAACAATTACTGGATCAACTATGGCCAAGTAAGTACACCAACGCCTCACGTCCTCAGAAGACTAAAGGGCCTGTCCCACTTGCATGCGATTGCATGCGTCTGGCGCAACCAAACGTGGTCGCTTGAGATGTACGGGCCACGCGGGGCCGGTCCCACTTCCAAGCGCGGAGGCGTACGGAGTTGTGTGAGGCTGATCCCGACATCGCGCGGGGCTCCGAAAATCCCCACTTTCCGAAAATTCCGCGCGCCAATGGCCTGTCGGCCCGCAGGCGCATTGAGGGCGTACGCAGCGTCATGACGGCGTATGCAGCGTCTTGACGGCGTACGCCTAGCGAGTGGCGTTGCGCCATGATGTCACCGCCCGGCATGCCGTTGCGCGATGATGTCACCGCCCGACACCGTGCGACGCCCAAATTCAGTCGGTCTGCCTCCTGCCCAGCTGATTGGTAAGTATGACGCCAAGAATTACATCACGCGCAAACTTAGCGCGTACTTACCGCGTTCTTTGCGCGTACTTACCGCGAACTTAGCGCTAACTTAGCGTGAACTCCGCTTCCGTTTTGGTCGCGCCAAACGCATACAGTCGCATGCAAGTGGGACAGACCCTTAAGGATGTTTGGGACAACACTAACCAACTTCTGCAGATGTGCCATAGAAGGTATCCTTTTAGCATGCTTCACAGCTTGGCTTGTCAATAGTCTGCTCCAGACTGCAAGAAATTGCAGAAACCTGTGGATGTAGCCCAGTCCATCACACATACCAGCCTCTCCCACCCTCATCGACTCCATCTACACTTCAGGCTGTCTTGGGGAAGTAGCCGCCAGGGTCAGAGACTTCTTTCACCCCGCTAATCCACGCTTCTCCCGTCTCCAGTCAGGCAGAAGGTATAAAACCTTGAAAGTGCATACAACCAGATTCAAGGAACTGGCTTTAACGATCCTTCCATAAGTTCATAAGTTATAGGAGCATTAGTAGGCCATTCAGCCCATCAAGTTCACTCCCACCATTCAATCATGGCTGATCTATCTTTCCCTCTCAACCCCATTCTCCCCATAACCCCCGACACCCTTATTAAGGAACAATCTATCAATCTAGGGTGTAGTCCCGATCTCCCAACCTACGTCATTGTGGACCTTGCACTTTTTAAATCTAATACTTTTTCTGCAACTGTAACACTGTGACGCTGGCACTCTATATTCTGCCTTCTGGTATATCACACTCCCTGTTTTACCTGTGCATGGTTTGATTGTACTCATGCAGACCATGATTTGGCTGGATAGCGCACAAACAAGGTTTTTCACCGTATCTTGGTACATGCTGCCAGGGAAAGTGGAGGAGGAAGATATGATAGCGATGTTTAAAAGGCATTTTGGCAGGCACATGAAGAGGCAGGGGAATGGAGGAACAGGGACAATGTGCAGGCAGATCTACAGAACGCAACATTGACCCCAACCTTTGTAGAGAAAGGGACGAAAGGAAAGCAAAACAAAACAAAAAACAAAGCATTTCACCGTACATCAGTAAGCATGACAATAATAAAAACTCTCCCTAAACCTAAGGCCTGTAGAGTGAGTATAAGTGATTGGAGCAGAATTAAGCCATTCGGCCCATCGAGTCTACTCCGCCATTCAGTCATGGCTGATCTATCTTTCCCTCTTAACTCCATTCTCCTGCCTTCTCCTCACAACCCCTGACACCCGTACTAATCAAATGGAATATAGGGTGTTTGGCAGAAGATTTAAAAAGCATAGACCAAGTGGAACCCGTTGGGACCCTGTCACACGGGAGGTGTGGTCCCCCAACGCAACCCATCCCCCCAACACAATATTCCACCACTCACGCGTTCCCCCAACGCAATCTGTTCCCCCAACACAATATTGCACCACTCACCCATAGCCCCCAACTGCGCAGGGGCGGCTTATTTCCCCTTATCCCCCAGCACTCCCTCCCTCCCCCTCCTCTTCATCCTCCCTCTTTTTAAACTTTAAAAAAATGCAACCACTTGCTGCCAGGACTTTAAAAAAAATTCAAATTCCACTTCCCCTGCCTCCCCCAGCACTCCCTCCCCCTCCTCTTCAGCGTCCCTCTGCCAGGACTCAGTGTTCTGTGATTGCAACATTGTTGCAAATGAGATCCCATTGTGACATTATAGCTGTAACTGCCTCTGCAGCTGCCATGTGGTGGGGGGGGGGGGGCGGTGTTGGCGCTCACCCCCCCCCCCCCCACCATCCCACCCCTATAAGGAAATTTCTGGATTTTTTTATAATCAAACTCCCTCCCTACCTTGAGGTGGAAGTTGCTGATCCCATTGTGATGTCATTGTGGGCTGGAAGACTGTTCACGGACAGGTTTTGTAAATGAGATCTCATTGTGATGTCATAGCTTCAACTGCCAACTGCCACTCTCAAATTGGAATTTGTAAAGCTAAAAATGTGAATAACTTGTAAAAATATAATCTGAACGAAACGATGAAAACACATTACAAGACAATTGTGAGTAAGGTGGTCCAAAATTGTAGTGCTATCGTGTAACATAATTGGCATTTGGCGAAATTCAGGGTATGAATTACAGACACGCATACTCACTAACAAACAAGATGAGAGTTTTAGTAATATATTAGACCAAGTGCAGACCCGTTGGGTCTTCTCCCCCAATGCACCCGTTCCCTACCCGTGGACCCCATGGGAGGCATGGTCCTCCAACTCAAGCTGTTCCCGAATGTAAGATTCCAGCACTCCCCTTGCCTCCTTCAGCAATGCTCTTTAAAAAAAATCCATTTGCATTTGCCCTGCGTGTTGCAATAGGAATTCGACCTCCCCCTGCTAGTCTATCCATTGTGATGTCATCAGTTGAAGCTGCCATTGTGACATCCTCAGTTGAACCTGGTCGGTTTGAAATTCAAGGTGTTTTGATTTTTTTAAACTTTAATCAGTAATGTCGAGAAATAAAGCATAAAATGTTCAGTAAAAGTGATGTCTGCCTAGAGGGGGAAAATGTGAATCAGAATATGTACGTTTCCTTAAAAAGTCCTATCAGGAGTGAAATTAATCTGGATATAAGCCCTAACAGGACTGGGGTCCCCAAGAGAGAAAGGGATTTAAAGGAGGATTTGTTGATATTGTTCCATAAGTAACAAGCGATGTAAGAGAGAGAGAGAGAGATTAAAAAAAAAATACTTCAGAATGTAGGACAGAGTATGATAACCTCGGGAAAAGGCAGGATATAGTTCAGACTAGATTAGGTATAAGCCCTGTAGTGTCGTTTATGATGAATAAGGTAATTAAGAGGTTTGGTAGACCTACAGAAATCAGCTTTGACAACGGATTGTTTTTATTTAGGGAGTAGCTAAGTTGGCGATAGAGACCCTTAGAGTAAAATACACATTTGGGTATGTAACACCTGCAGTCACAGGCATGGTGGAAAGAATAAATGGAACATTGAAGGTTAATATAAATAAGATTTGTTTAATATACAAGTCTATTTATGAACAGGAAAAGTAAAAGCTGTTGGAGGTGGACCAGGAGGAAGGACCCTTTAAACCTGAAGACAAGGTGTATGTATGAGTTTTCTAAACTACCGACCGATGTTCAGGTAGAAGGTTGATATACCTGGTACCATTTCAATAATACCTGAGGGCTGTCCCGCAGGTATGAATAGATAATAGCCCTGAGGTAAGTGAACAGGAGGACAAGAGATGTGAGAAAAGAGTAGAGTTTGAACAAGAACGTTGTTTGACATCAGTGGTGGGCAAAATAATGGATAGCATACTTAAGACAATATAAGAATTTGGATAAATAGGGTAGGATTAGGAAGAATTAGCATGGATTTGTGATTGTGATGTTTGACTAATCTTGAATTTTTTGAAAAGGTTATTAGGGAAATTGATGAGGGTAAAGTGATGGATGTTGTCTAGATGAACTTCAGTAAGGCCTTTGACAAGGTTCAATAAGGAAATAAGGTTGGTTAAGAAGGGTTAGTAAGGAATAGCAAGATGGATTAAAAAGTGGCTGTATGGGAGATGTCAGAGAGCAATGGTGGATGGATGTTTGTCAGGTTGGAGGTAAGTGACTAGAGGGGTACCTCGGGGATGTGTGTTGGGTCCACTGTTGTTTGTCATGTGAATCAATAATCTGGATGTTGGTGTGGTAAAATAGATTAATAAGTATGTGGATGATACTAAGATAGGTGGTGTTGTGAATAATGAAGTAGATTTTAAAAAGTGTACAGAGAGATTTAGGTCATTTGGAAGAATGGGTTGAAACATGACAGATGGGTTTAATGTTGATAAGTGTGAGATGATACATCTTGGCAGGACAAATCAAAATTGAATGTACATGGTAAATGATTGTGAATTGAGGAATGAAGTTGAACAGGCGGATCTAGGAATAACTGTGCATGGTTCCCTGAAGGTGGAATTTCATGAAGATAGGATGGTAAAGAAAGCTTTTGGTGTGTTGGCCTTTATAAATCAGAGCATTGTGTATAGAAGTTGGGTTGTAATGTTAAATTGTACAAGGTATTGGTGAGGTCAATTGTGGAGTATGGTGTATAATTTTGGTACACATAATTATAGGAAAAGGTCAACAAAAATAGAGAGAGTACAGAGGAGATCAATTAGAATGTTGACTGGGTTTCAGCAACTAAGACACAGAAAGGTTGAACAAGTTAGGTCTTTATTATTTAGGAACGATAGAAGGGGTCCCAACAAATACAAGGGAATGATGTATTCCTAAGGAACTATTTACTGGCAGTATCTCGTTCTATTACAGAATTAAGAACCAAGGGGCTGCTGGCACAGAGTCCCCATCTCGACTTTCCAATCCATTCTGTGAAAGCGGGGGACTGGGATCTTGTAACATCATGGAAGGAAGAAAAGCTGCAACCTAAGTGGACTGGACCCTACCTGGTGTTACTAATCACCGAGACAGCAGTACGAACAAAAGAAAAAGGGTGGACACACGCAAGCCGATTTAAGGGTCCTGTGGAGGCCCCACCAAACAATATCAGCCCGTGGACTGTGCGCAAAGGAGAGGAACCATTGACTTTAATATTTAACAAGAACCCGCGGGAAAAATGAAGATTTCGTGTTGGTGGGTCGTGTGTTGGGTGGTTACCCAACTATGTAAGCATACAGAGTGTTCAAATGCAGGAAAGTGGAAGGATGTGCAGATAGAACAGGGAGAATGAGCCTAAGGATTTGAAGATAATGATAGTAGCAGGAGAAACAGAATTAATGCAATTATATGAGGAGGGAATACCTACAGGAGGGAAGGGAGCCAACACCTGGCTTGCCTGGATGATGTACACGGCCAGGAGTATGCAACACACCAATTGCTACGCCTGTGCCGGAGCTAAGCCTCAGCTGGTTCCAGAACCATTTCCCTTGAATTGGGATAGGACACCTGGGGCTATGTCATGTATACTACAGCTATTCACGAATCCCATCCTACCAAAGGAAGCGACCTGCCAGAGTTATCATTACCTACTCCCGGCTAGCAACAACAATACAAAGGGCCGAAGGACAGCCCCTTCGACACACACATATATATAGATGCGATAGGGGTGCCAAGAGGGGTACCCGATGAATTCAAAGCCTGAAACCAGATAGCTGCGGGCTTTGAGTCCATACTCTTCTGGTGGTCCACACTTAATAAAAATGTGGACTGGATCAACTACCTATACTACAATCAACAACGCTTTATAAATTACACTCGAGATGCGGTTGAAGGATTAGCGGAACAACTGACAGATACCAGCCTAATGGCCTGGCAAAATCGCATGGCCTTAGACATGCTACTGGCTGAGAAGGGAGGGGTGTGTGTAATGTTTGGGGAACAATGTTGCACCTTCATCCCCAACAACACTGCTCCTGATGGGTCAGTATCGAGAGCCCTAGCAGGTCTCACCTCCCTGTCTATCGAATGAGAGGAAGATAGAGAGAGGCGAAGATTCTGCTGCTAGCATTAGAGAAGGGGCAGATAGTCTAAATCAAAGATTGCAGTAGCAAAAGTAAAAGTGTGGATTGTGAGAAAGGGGTTAATAGGTATAAGTTGATTTAGACAAGAACCCTTTGTATAGTAGGGAGTATAGTAGGGAGGATAGGGGGAGTAAAGGACAAGTACAGATGGTGACTTTTTCAAGGATGAGAACAGAGAAGATAGCAACAGCCCAGCATAGAACTAGGGTAAGGGTCACAAGAAACACTCAGTGCGCATGGGCAATGAACTTACATGAATATGTACACACACCCACTATGACAAGATGTCTCATTTAAATGCACATGCGATGCATGATATGGGAGGTGTCTTTGACGTCGGGTGGACGTACCAGGACGTTCTCGTGGGAATGTGGGCTTTATGTTATGATTGGAAGAAGCACAATGGGGAGGGATGAGGGTGTGACAATGATACCCATGAAATGTATAAAGATGGAAGTCATCCCGATCCTCGGTGTGCCTCTAGGGGACATCAGAGGAGAGGCACCTATTCTGCAGAATATGATTTGAATTAAAAAGCTTCTTTGCTGACTTTGTCTCTAAAAGCGTTTGTGATTTTTGAATCTCACAGGAGGGAGAGAGAAAACGGGGAATTACAGACCAGTTAGTCTAACATCGGTAGTGGGGAAACTGCTAGAGTCAGTTATTAAAGATGGGATAGCAGCACAGTTGGAAAGTGGTGAAATCATTGGACAAAGTCAGCATGGATTTACGAAAGGTAAATCATGTCTGACGAATCTTATAGAATTTTTCGAGGATGTAACTAGTAGCGTGGATAGGGGAGAACCAGTGGATGTGGTGTATCTGGACTTCCAGAAGGCTTTCGACAAGGTCCCACATAAGAGATTAGTATACAAACTTAAAGCACATGGCATTGGGGGTTCAGTATTGATGTGGATAGAGAACTGGCTGGCAAACAGGAAGCAAAGAGTAGGAGTAAACGGGTCCTTTTCACAATGGCAGGCAGTGACTAGTGGGGTACCGCAAGGCTCAGTGCTGGGACCCCAGCTATTTACAATATATATTAATGACCTGGAGGAGGGAATTGAAGGCAATATCTCCAAGTTTGTGGATGACACTAAGCTGGGGGGCAGTGTTAGCTGTGAGGAGGATGCTAGGAGACTGCAAGGTGACTTGGATAGGCTGGGTGAGTGGGCAAATGTTTGGCAGATGCAATATAATGTGGATAAATGTGAGGTTATCCATTTTGGTGGCAAAAACAGGAAAGCAGACTATTATCTAAATGGTGGCCGACTAGGAAAAGGGGAGATGCAGCGAGACCTGGGTGTCATGGTACACCAGTCATTGAAAGTAGGCATGCAGGTGCAGCAGGCAGTGAAGAAAGCGAATGGTATGTTAGCTTTCATAGCAAAAGGATTTGAGTATAGGAGCAGGGAGGTTCTACTGCAGTTGTACAGGGTCTTGGTGAGACCACACCTGGAGTATTGCGTTCAGTTTTGGTCTCCAAATCTGAGGAAGGACATTATTGCCATAGAGGGAGTGCAGAGAAGGTTCACCAGACTGATTCCTGGGATGTCAGGACTGTCTTATGAAGAAAGACTGGATAGACTTGGTTTATACTCTCTAGAATTTAGGAGATTGAGAGGGGATCTTATAGAAACTTACAAAATTCTTAAGGGGTTGGACAGGCTAGATGCAGGAAGATTGCTCCCGATGTTGGGGAAGTCCAGGACAAGGGGTCACAGCTTAAAGATAAGGGGGAAATCCTTTAAAACCGAGATGAGAAGAACTTTTTTCACACAGAGAGTGGTGAATCTCTGGAACTCTCTGCCACAGAGGGTAGTCGAGGCCAGTTCATTGGCTATATTTAAGAGGGAGTTAGATGTGGCCCTTGTGGCTAAAGGGATCAGAGGGTATGGAGAGAAGGCAGGTACGGGATACTGAATTGGATGATCAGCCATGATCATATTGAATGGCGGTGCAGGCTCGAAGGGCCGAATGGCCTACTCCTGCACCTAATTTCTATGTCTATGTTTCTATGTTTGTGGAGTTTTCATAACTCGAAGACCCACTCTTACAATATTTTAACTGTATTGAAGTATTCCTCAGTATCATTGAAGGGTTGATACCTTGAGTCACCCCCACTGTTCATTAGATGTTTGCTGGCTCGCAAAATGGCAAATGCTTGAAGCTTTAACTGCCCAGTTTTGTTTTCCAATCCCCCCTTGTTCTTATGTGTAGTAAGGAACTGCAGATGCTGTTTTAAACCGAAGATAGACACAAAATACTGGAGTAACTCAGCGCAAATTGGAGGAACAGCACCTCATATTTTGCTTGGGCAGCTTACATCCCAGCGGTATGAATATTGACTTCTCTAACTTCAAGTAACCCTTGCTTTCCCTCTCCCTCCATCCCTCCCCCTTCCCAGTTCTCCGACCAATCTTACTGTCTCCGACTACATTCTATCTCTGTTTGCTTTGTTGTTATCTCCTCCTAGCTAACAATGATCTATTCTACAATTTCCTTGATCTCCATTCCCATTGTCCTACTTTCACACCTTACACTTCCTTATCTATGTATCTCCCTCTCCCCTGACATCAGTGTGAAGAAGGGTCTCGACCTGAAACTTCACCCATTCCTTCTCTCCAGAGATGCTGCCTGTTACTCCAGCATTTTGTGTCTATCTATCCTGTCCTTACCCTGACTGCCCTCACAGTAGTGTGAGTTCCTTCAATTCTTCCCTGTCACATTCTCCTTGAACCTTTCCGGCTGCCCCGAGCTTTTGAATTACTTCTCTGTATTTCTCATTTACCTTTAACATCTTACTTAAAAACCACCCCTGACAAAGCTCATTGTCATCTCTTTAGGTTTAGGTTTATAATTGTCATGTGTACTGAGGTACAGTGAAAAGCTTTGTTTTACATGCCCAGAGCTTTTGAATTACTTCTCTGCACTTCCCTGCATGGTGGTGCAGCGGTAGAGTTGCTGCCTTAGAGCGCCAGAGACACAGTTTCGATCATGACTATGGGTGCTGTCGGTACGGAGTTTGTACGTTCTCCCCGTGACCACGTTTGTTTTCTCTGAGTGCTCCGGTTTACTCCCACACTCCAAAGACGTACAGGTTTGTAGGTTAATTGGCTTGGTAAAATTGTAAATTGTCCCTAGGATAGTGTTAGTGTGCGGGGATCGCTAGTCTGCAGGGATTTTGTCCGAAGGGCCTTTTTCTGCGCTGTATCTTTAAACTAAATTAAACTAAAACTTCTCATCTACATTTGACACCTGACTAAGCTGATACTCATCTCTTTAGGTTTAGGTTTATTA
Organism: Malacoraja senta; assembly: GCA_038087875.1. Lineage (NCBI taxonomy): Eukaryota > Metazoa > Chordata > Chondrichthyes > Rajiformes > Rajidae > Malacoraja > Malacoraja senta. The sequence goes on along the minus strand of JAXLNO010002681.1, from coordinate 18,189 downwards.
TTGTCACGTGTATCAAAGTGCAATTAATAGGTTTGTTGTGCAAGCTATCCAAACAGATCAGATAATACTATACATAAATGCAATCAAGTCCAACTAGTACAATAGGTAGAGCAAAGGGGAAGATACAGAGTGCAGAATATAGTTCTCAGCATTGTAGCTCAGCAGTTCCATATCAAAGTCCAATGTGTGCAATGGGGTTAGAGGTGAATCGGTGGTGGGTATATGGAATGAGCTATACCCATAATATGAATGAATGAGCTGCCAGAGGAGGTAGTTGAGGCAAGTACTATAACAGCATTTAAAAGACAGTTGGACGGGCACATGCACCGGCAAATGCGACAAGCTTACATGGGGTATTTTGGGCAGCAGGACCAAGTTGGGCCGAAGGGCCTGAATCCATGCTGTATGACTCTATGTTCATAGATTGGCATTAAGCAAACATCGCAGACACCAATGTTTCAGGAACTCCAATAATGAAGCTGGTAGCTGTGGAGGAGTGGTGAATTATTCGGATATATTCCAGTAATAAAGATGTCAACACTTTGCAACCAAGGAAAATTATCTAGTCACTTGATTAGGAAATGACCTAATACCGTCACTCTCCCTGCCGCTGTTAAACACGCACAGTGTGGGTGGTAGTCAACTTCCCTTATTCACGAGGACTGATTCACCCTTTCGTTCTCGTAACCATGCATTGTGTGGCAAATAACCTGGTCGTGTGGCAAATAAAGTTTCTATTCTATTCTATTCTATTCAGCCTGAAGAAGTTTGATCAGTCTAAGGAAGAGTCTCCGCCCGAAATGTCACCCATTCCTTCTCTCCAGAGATGCTGCTGAGTTACTTCAGCAGTTCCTTCCTACACATTCCGACCTGAAATTGGAAGATATATCAATGAGCTTGTGTGAACCTGCAAGGTGGAACAGTAAAGGGCCTGGGTGTCATTTGCGTGTCATTTACGCGACAGTCGCGCGAAAATTGCGGACGTTGACGCGCGGTGACACATAATAAATTAGCATAGGCGATGTTCGTGTGTCACCGTGCGTAACCGTGCATCACCACGCACTACACGTATGCCGTCAATACGTCAGCATGCGCAAGGGGTACGTCATGAAGTTGGCGCGCGAGTATTCTGAGCATTCCAAAATCCTGGGGCGCCGCACATTACCGCGCGTCACTGCATACACCACCCCGCCTCACCATGCCTCACCACGCCTCACCACGCGCCAACCAATTTTATGATGTCGCGTAAATGACGGGCAAATGACGCCCAAGTCGGACAGGCCCTTAAGCCCACAAATCTATTTTAAATCAGAGGATCGGAGGATAAAAAAATGCAAGGAGAATTTAGGGGAAGTGGGACATTTCTTTACGTAGGGCATGAACTTTAATCATGGATCCATCATACGATTCAGCAGGAAGGAAAAGTCAATCATCTTATCTGAGAGAGAGAAATATAATTGCCAATTAACATAATAATAGGGTCTAATTTATTTCTGGGATATTATGCTGAATTTAGGCACATGTTAAATATGTATACTAAATATACACCCTCTTAACTGTTAAGTAGTATTTATATAAGAAATTACTCCTTAGTCATACAGCACATTTCCGTCCCTTCTCTGTCGACATTGTTGAGAGACTCATAACTCTATAGCAAACATGATCGAGCAACTGTCCATATGGTGCCAGCACAACCAAGCTGGCCCTCAACACCAGCAAAACCAAGGAACTGATTGTGGACTTTGGAAGGAGTAGGATGGGGACCCACAGTCCCGTTTATATCAACGGGTCGATGGTTGAAAGGGTCAAAAGCTTCAAATTCCTGGGCGTGCACATCTCTGAAGATCTTTCCTGGTCCGAGAACACTGATGCCATTATTAAGAAAGCACATCAGCGCCTCTACTTCCTGAGAAGATTACGGAGAGTCGGTTTGTCAAGGAGGACTCTCTCTAACTTCTACAAGTGCACAGTAGAGAGCATGCTGACCGGTTGCATCGTGGCTTGGTTCGGCAACTTGAGCGCCCTGGAGAGGAAAAGACTACAAAAAGTAATAAACACTGCCCAGTGCATCATCGGCTCTGACCTCCCTTCCATCGAGGGGATCTATCACAGTCGCTGCCTCAAAAAGGCTGGCAGTATCATCAAGGACCCACACCATCCTGGCCACACACTCATCTCCCTACTACCTTCAGGTAGAAGGTACAGGAGCCTGAAGACTGCAACGACCAGGTTCAGGAATAGCTACTTCCCCACAGCCATCAGGCTATTAAACCTGGCTCAGACATAACACTGCACTTTATTAGCCAATACTGTTATTTGCACTTTATCAGTATATTGATTCATGTGTGTATATATTTATAGAATGCCTTGAAGTCAACGCCTACTATGTTCTGTTGTGCTGAAGCAAAGCAAGAATTTCATTGTCCTATCAGGGACACATGACAATAAACTCACTTGAACTTGAACTTGAACTTGAACTCTATCATGACACCATAGCAAACTACGAGAAATAATCAATCATGCATTCATAATAACATTTGTACCACAAATGCAGTAATTCATTTCAATAATGAAATTAATCAGATCCCCTTTAAACCAGAGGAATTTACATAGAACTTAAAATAGTTTCTGCACACAATCCCGCATTAACAATAGGCCGATGGTAAAAATGTTGAAACATCAACTCATTGGACCATCCGGCGGCTGCGAGGGTATGGTCGACGGGGACGTCTTTTGCCCTGGCCGCCGACGTTTCTGCTGCCCTAGTTGAGTGAGACGTAAAAACATAAGTGTTAATACCAGCAGCTGTTAAGACTTCTTTTATCCATCTGGAAATAGTCTGCATTGAAACTCTCTTGTGTGGTTTCTTGTGTGTGATCAACAACCCAGTTTCCGTATTTCTCAAATTCTTTGTGACCTCAATGTATTCTCACAAATATGTCTTAACACAGAGACAAGAATCATTTGGATATGCTGCTAGCATAATTTTAAATCCTGTCACACCTGGCCTAATTTGCTTTAATAGGTCATAGATATAGAATGTAACCTTGTCTTCAGTTACTTCCATAGTGTCTATTTGTAATTTTCCAAGTGTTTGCACTCGTTGTGCTGTCACTCATGCCATAAGCATGAATACTTTCATCCTGAGCTTGACCAAAGGTAAATACACACTTGGTGACCATTCACGAAGTAGTTTCAGTACCACACTTACATCCCAGATTGTCATGTACCTAGGTTTCGGTAGTTTGGAATTAAAGATTCCTTTCATTAGTCTGGAAAGAATTGGGTGTGACCCAATTGGGTTTATTTCTGAATCCAGAACCAAATATGAGGGCAATGCACTTATGGCTGAATTAATTGCACTACAACTCAGACCTTCATCATAAAAAAGTTTTGACAGAAATTCTAAACATTTGAAATATCTGCAGTACTTTATTGCACATTCTTTTGTACACAGAACTCTTTCCATTTCTTATTATAAGAAAGGTACTGTTTTTGAGTGCTCTTCCTCCAGGCTGCCGTAAGCATGTCCACAGTACGCTCAGACAGTCCTCGTCCCAGAAAAGGCATTAAAACCTGCAAATCAACAAATCCAAACGATCATATAATGGATGTTGTTCCCCTGTTACAGGGTGCAGCAATAAATTACTCCTTTTTGGGACTTTCATCAACATTTGTGTTGTTAATTCTAATATCAACGGATACCATGGCTGTGTAGGCCAATCTGGTACTACCAATACCCTTGAAGCAGCATCTTGCCTGATTTTAAGCAAACATTGGCTTATGAGGCAGAAAGGTGGAAATATATATGAAAACATACCACCCCAATGTAGCGAGAAAGCATCAATCGCCACTGCTCCTGGATCTGGTTTCCATGAGACATATCTCGATAGCTCATGATTCAAGTCGATGTCGGGCATTCCAAATCTGATTACTATATCATTGAATACCTCTTGATTCAACATCCATTCTTTATTATCATGGAACTTTCGTGACCTGGTGTCTGCTATCGTGTTCATTCTACCTGGTAGATAGATAGCTGAAATCCAAATGTTCTTTTCAATACACCAAGACCAAAGTTGATTTAACCATTTTGTCACATGACACTGACTTAATTCCACCCATATCATTAATATAGGCAACTGCTGTTGTGTTTATTAATTTGAACTTGTGTTAGAACAATAAGCTTGGAGTCCATAGAAACCTCCTAAAAGCTCAAAATAGGTAATTCCCCATGTCTGCAGTAACAATAACTCTTCCTGATTCCATCTGCCTCCGCAGCTAGATGTTAAGTCAGTTGCACCCCATCCTAGTGCACTGGCATCAGTTTGTAATATCATGGAAGGTTGTTCAATCAGCACTTTGCCTGAACTGCTTGAGACATGTAGAATCCACCACTGCAGATTAGAAACAGCATTTGTTGTTACTTGCATGGTTCTATCAAAATGACCAGCATTTACTCTCAGTGCCTGTTCTTTGATTCTCTGCAGCTGTTGATAATGTAATGGTCCATACTGGACTGCTGGGAATCTACTAATTTTCCCAGTACTCGAGCCACCTGTCTGATTAAAGGTTTTTGCTCGTTTAACAGATTACTGCAATCTTTAATCAACTGCACCCTTTTTTCACTGGGCAAAGTAATTTTCATTTGGGCTGAATCAATTGTGAACCCCAAATAATCAATCGAGGTACATGTTTTTAACCTTGATTTCTTCGGATGAATTTAGAAACCCCCAAACTTTCAAAAGTTTGATTTCATAACGGCAACAGATGCTTCTGTTGACCGTTTTGTCCTTCCTATAATCAGGACATCATCCAGGTATGCCATTAGTACATGCCCCTGGCTCTCAGCAACCCCAGAATTGATTTTAACAATTTTATGAATATTCTGGGAGCGGACGTTAACCCATTAGGCAGAGCTTCGAACTGCCCTAACTGGTTCATCCATGTAAATTTAAGATACTTCATATCTTCCAAGTGAACAGACACTGAACAAAAGGATTCAGACTTGTCAAGTCTATAATAATCCTACATCCTCCATCCTTTTTTGATCGAGGGAATATATTTGACCCAAATTGGTGAATTTGGTAGACTGATTCTTCAATAACACCTTTTATATATAGGGTTTTGAAGCACAGCTTGAACCTCCATTACTTTGCAAAGTGGAGAGTTCTGCTAGGAACATGCTGGACAGGCAAATCATAATTTGGATTGAATTCAATTCGAAATCCTTGTATATTATTCAGAATTACCACATCTGAAGTAATCTTCTTCCAATTGTTATAGAAGAGACGTAATCTGCCTCCAACTTTTGGACTTAATCCAGTTAGTATGTTCCCATGAGAACCAGGTCCACCTACCTCTTGAGTCATTTGAGTACTCTGAGATCCATGGATTCTCCCGGAAGCACCACCACTGGTTCTTACTCCCGCTGCAGGCCGCCAGCTACGTCCCTGCGTTGATGAGCGACTTGGTCCTGGTCCAGGATTCGTATGACGTCTGAAAGGATACTTCCTCTTTACAGACTTTGCAACCATTGATGTTTTCATCAATCCTTTCGCTTCATCTTCCAACTCTTTAATACGTCTCCCGAGATCCTCTCCAAAGAGTAAGTTGGGTAATTGTATATTACTTGGTTTGCAGAGTGCTGCGAATTTCGGATTCATAGTAGGCCGTATAGCACCTTCCTCAAATTATTGATCTCGAAGTGGGTGCTGTATAGCAACCCCAGTGCTTCCTGATGCAACTTCGAGCGACACAGCCGACAGAAAGTTGGGAAAGTCGGGAGTCTGCGGGTAGCGACCAACCGCCTCTAATACCCCGGTACAGTCGTGAGCGGTGAGCATAGCGACTGTGGACCTGGGGCAGTCAACGCCTGTCGGGCGCAAGTCCAAGTCCGAATTGAAATGGGCCACGGAGGAGGAGTCCCAGGAAATGGAAGCTCCAGGGCTAGATACAGCTTTTAAAGCGTATTGCCCAAATGGAAAGCCTGCTACATAGGCTGTTGGAGCAAGGCACACTCAGGTAAGAGTGTACTGAAATCCAAGCTGCTGGATGCAGCTCAACAGCTCCTGGTTCAGGGCTGATAGAATGCACCCTCAAGGATGAGGAGCGTGCCACGGGTCATGAGATTTCAGACCCCGATTCTGACGGTGAGGCTCTATGTGATTTGTCACAGTAGCCGTGATGTACGTGATGTACAGATGTTCCACCCCTGGCAGTATGATTCGCTGCCCCGTCAGAGTCAGGAGAGCCATTAGAAGAGAATTGGCCTCCCTAATAAATTACTTGGTTTCCCATCAGCTGGAACAGCAGGAAATGGATGAGAATGCAAGAAAATATGAGTTGAGTATGATTATGAGAACTCAAGAATTGAAATGGCAGAGAATATTAAAGCTGCTGGAATCTGGAATAACTGCTTTGCCAGAATAGCGGATAAAAGCCAAGAGATGACGGAGTTGCATCAGAAAGCACTGGGGTTGCTATGCAGCACCCACTTCGAGATCAATTGTCCAAGGAAAGGTGCTATACGGCCTATTATGAATCCGAAATTCGCAGCACTCTGCAAACCAAGTAATGTACAATTACCCAACTTACTCTTTGGAGAGGATCTCGAGAGATGTGTTAAAGAGTTGGAAGATGAAGCGAAAACAGGATTGATGAAAACATCAATGGTTGTAAAGTCTGTAAAGAGGAATATCCTTTCAGGTGTCATACGGATCCTGGACAGGACCAAGTCGCTCATTAACGCAGGGACGTAGCTGGCGGCCTGCAGCGGGAGCAAGAACCAGTGAGGGTGCTTCCGGGAGAATCCAGGAATCTCAGAGTACTCAAATGACTCAAGGGGTAGGTGGACCTGGTTCTCATGGGAACATACTAACTGGATTAAGACCAAAAGTTGGAGGCAGATTATGTCTCTTCTATAAACAATTGGAAGATTACTTCAGATGTGGTAATTCTGAATAGTATACAAGGATTTTGAATTGAATTCAATCCAAATTAGGATTTGCCTGTCCAGCATGTTCCTAGCAGAATTCTCCACTTCTTCGGCATGGACTTGAAAGGCCGAGATGGCCTGTTTTCCTGCTGTAATTGTCATATGGTTTGCACAAAAAGAAGTGATGGAGGTTCAAGCTGCGTTTCAAACCCTATATATAAAAGGTGTTATTGAAGAATCAGTCTACCAAATTCACCAATTTGTGTTAAATATATTCCCTCGATCAAAAAAGGATCGAGGATGTGGGATTATTCTAGACTTGACAAGTCTGAATCCTTTTGTTTTATTTAAACATTTTAAAAGAGACATTTGTGACTGCCATACAACTTATTTCAGAAGCATGTCATATGGCAACTATAGATTTAAAAGATACATATTCAGTATCTTAAATTTACATGGATGAACCAGTTATGGCAGTTCAAACCTTTGCCTAATGGGTTAACATCCGCTCCCAGAATATTCACAAAATTATTAAAAACCAATTCTGGGGTTGCTAAGAAGCCAGGGGCATGTACTAATGGCATATTTTGGATGATGTCCTGATTAAAGGAAGGACAAAACAGTCAACAGAAGCATCTGTGGCAGTTGTGAAATCAACTTTTGAAAGTTTGGGGTTTCTAATTCATCCAAAGGAATCAAGGTTAACACCATGTACCTCGATTGATTATTTGGGGTTCACAATTGATTCAGTCCAAATGAAAATTACTTTGCCCAGTGAAAAAAGGGTGGAGTTGATTAAAGATTGCAGTAATCTGGTAAACGAGCAAAAACCCTCAATCAGACAGGTGGCTCGAGTACTGGGAAAATTAGTAGCAGCATTCCCAGCAGTCCAATTCGGACCATTACATTATCAACAGCTGAAGAGAGTTAAAGAACAGGCACTGAGAATGCATGTTGGTCATTTTGATAGAACCATGCAACTGACAACAAATGCTGTTTCTGATCTACAGTGGTGGATTCTACATGTCTCAAGCAGTTACAGCAGAGTGCTGATTGAACAAACCTTCCATGATATTACAAACAGATGCCAGTACGTCTGAAGAAGGGTTTCGGCCCGAAACGTTACCTATTTCCTTCGCTCCATAGATGCTGCTGCACCTGCTGAGTTTCTCCAGCATTTTTGTGTACCTGCCAGCACACTAGGATGGGGTGAAACTGACTTAGCATCTAGCTGCGGAGGCAGATGGAATCAGGAAGAGTCATTGTTACTGCAGACATGGGCAGTTAACTATTTGGAGTTTTAGGATGTTTCTATGGACTCCAAGGTTATTGTTCTAACACAACTAAAAGGTATGTTCAAGTTCAGATTGATAAACACAACAGCAATTGCCTATATTAATGATATGGATGAAATCAAGTCGGGGTCATGTGACAAAATGGCTAATCAACTTTGGACTGGGTGTATTGAAAAGAATATTTGGATTTCAGCTATCTATCTACCAGGTAGAATGAACACGATAGCAGACACCGGGTCACGAATGTTCCATGATAATAAGAATGGATGTTTAATCGTTAGGTATTCAATGATATAGTAATCAGATTTGGAATGCCCGACATTGACTTGTTTACATCTAGACTGAATCATCAGCTATCGAGATATGTCTCATGTGAATCAGATCCAGGAGCAGTGGCGATTGATTCTTTCTCGCTACATTGGAGTGGTATGTTGTCATATATATTTCCACTTTTCTGCCTTATAAGCCAGTGTTTGCTTAAAGTCAGGCAAGATGCTGATTCAGGTGTATTGGTAATACCAGATTGGCCTACACAGCCATGGTATCCGTTGATATTAGAATTAACAACACAAATGTTGATGAAAATCCCAAAAAGGAGTAATTTATTGCTGCACCCTGTAACAGGGAAACAACATCCATTATATGATCGTTTGGATTTGTTGATTTGCAGGTTTAAGAAGGCCTTTTCTGGGGCGAGGACTGTCTGAGCGTACTGTGGACATGCTTACGGCAGCCTGGAGGAAGAGCACTCAAAAAACAGTACCTTTCTTATATTAAGAAATGGGAAAAGTTCTGTGTACAAAAGAATTTGCAATATAGTACTGCAGATATTTCAAATGTTTAGAAAATCTGTCAAAACTCTATTATGATGAAGGTCTGAGTTGTAGTGCAATTAATTCAGCCATAAGTGCATTGCCCTCATATTTGGTTCTGGATTCAGAAATAAACCCAATTGGGTCACACCCAATTCTTTCCAGACTAATGAAAGGAATCTTTAATTCCAAACCACCGAAACCTAGGTACATGACAATCTGGGATGTAAGTGTGGTACTGAAACTACTTCGTGAATGGTCACCAAGTGTGTCTTTACCTTTGGTCAAGCTCAGGATGAAAGTATTCATGCTTATGGCATGAGTGACAGCACAACGAGTGCAAACACTTGGAAAATTACAAATAGACACTATGGAAGTAACTGAAGACAAGGTTACATTCTATATCTATGACGTATTAAAGCAAATTAGGCCAGATGTGACAGGATTTAAAATTATGCTAGCAGCATATCCAAATGATCCTTGTCTCTGTGTTAAGATATATTTGTGACAATGCATTGAGGTCACATAGAATTTAAGAAATACGGAAACTGGGTTGTTAATCACACACAAGAAACCACACAAGAGAGTTTCAATACAGACTATTTCCTGATGGATAAAAGAAGTCATAACAGCTGCTGGTATTAACACTTATGTTTTTACATCTCACTCGACTAGGGAAGCAGAAAAGTCGGCAGCCAGGGCATAAGACGTCCCCGTCGACCATATCCTCGCAGCCGCCGGATGGTCCAATGAGTTGACGTTTCAACATTTTTACCATCGGCCTATTGTTAATGCGGGATTGTGTGCAGAAACTATTTTAAGTTCTGTGTAAATTCCTCTGGTTTAAAGGGGATCTGATTCATTTCATTATTGAAATGAATTACTGCATTTGTGGTACAAATGTTATTATGAATGCATGATTGATTATTCTCGTTCCGAGTCAATCTATGCAGTGAGAAGCCGGGATTGATCTACGACATGAAATCACAAAGCTTTAAAATCTTCACGTAGTCACTCACGTGACTCCGAAGTAAAATAGTAAGATTAAACGAGAACTTACCTAAGTTTGAAGTTTGATCTTTATTTTATGAGGAGTTACGTAGGTGATTACGTGCCCGCCACGACCCTACCCTCTATCATAAAGATCAGATGGAAGTTCTTGTATTACTCGTTTTATTATGAGACTATATTACTTCGTTTGTTGTTTTTTGTGATTTCACACCGCTGCTTTGAAGATGGACGCGCAGGCGCACTGGCGGGGTTCACTGGCGGAAAACCAGGTCCACCTACCTCTTGAGTCATTTGAGTACTCTGAGATTCCTGGATTCTCCCGGAAGCACCCTCACTGGTTCTTGCTCCCGCTGCAGGCCGCCAGCTACGTCCCTGCGTTAATGAGCGACTTGGTCCTGTCCAGGATCCGTATGACGTCTGAAAGGATATTCCTCTTTACAGACTTTACAACCATTGATGTTTTCATCAATCCTGTTTTCGCTTCATCTTCCAACTCTTTAACACATCTCTCGAGATCCTCTCCAAAGAGTAAGTTGGGTAATTGTACATTACTTGGTTTGTAGAGTGCTGCGAATTTCGGATTCATAATAGGCCGTATAGCACCTTTCCTCGGACAATTGATCTCGAAGTGGGTGCTGCATAGCAACCCCAGTGCTTTCTGATGCAACTCCGTCATCTCTTGGCTTTTATCTGCTATTCTGGCAAAAGCAGTAATTCCAGAACCCAGCTGCTTTAATATTCTCTGCAATTTTAATTCTTGAGTTCTCCTAGTCATACTCAATTGATTCCAGATGATTTGATTCACTGCTGGTGCTTTCAGCAACACACAGTTGCTTGGGGTCTCATGCTTTCTTGCAGTATCATCCATCTCCTGCTGTTCCAGCTGATGGGAAAACAAGTAATTTATTAAGGAGGCCAGCTCATCTCCTAGTGGCTCTCCTGACCCTGACGGGGCATCGAAGCGTACTGCCAGTGGTGGAATATCTGGTATCTGCAGTTCTTCACCTTGTATAGCCTCACCGTCAGAGTCGGGGTCTGAACTCTCATGACCCATAGCACTCTCCTCATCTCTGAGGGTGCATTCCATCAGCCCTGTGCCAGGTGCTGTTAGGCTGCTTCCAGCAGCTTGTATTTCAGTACACTCCCTGAGTGTACTTTGCTCCAATAGCCTATGCAGAAGGCTTTCCATCTGGCTAATACGCACAAAGGCAGTATCTAGCCCTGGAGCTTTCATTGCCTGGGACTCCTCCTCCGTGGGCCGTCTGGATTTAAACTTGGCCTTTCGCCCGACAGGCGCAGACTGAGTTTTCATCAGTCCCAGGTCCACAGTCGCTATGCTCACCGCTGGCGACTGTACTGGGGTTAGAGGTGGCTGGCATGTACCCGGAGATTCCCGACTTTCTGCCGGCTGAATCGCACGCCTCTTCCCCCTGCCCGTTTTTTCCATGGCGTCTGTGAAAAAATCCCATAGACCCACAGAAAACGGACCTGGAAATACTTTAAAAAGTTTCTACTTACCTTGTAGTTGCAAAAACTACAAACCACTGGAGGAGCTCTGCTCCTCACGTCCGTTTGCGTCAAGGCGTCTGACGTAATGACGCGCAGGCGCACTGGCGGGGTTCTTCACGTAGTCACTCACGTGACTCCGAAGTAAAATTGTAAATTGTCCCTACTGTATAGGATAGTGTTAGTGTGCGGAGATCGCTGTTCGATGCGGACTCGGCCTAAAACGTCACCCATTCCTTCTCTCCAGCGATGCTGCCTGCCCCGCTGAGATACTCCAGCTTTTTGTGTCAATGCCCTTTACTTCTTGATATTTCGACCCTCTGCCCTCTAGTCCATGACATTTTCATTGTATACACTCTAGTCCTTGATATTTCCTCCCTGTGCCCTCTAGTCTTTGGCATTTCAATTTTATACCCTCTAGTCCTTGACATTTCCTACCCTAAGCCCTCTCGTTCTCGCCTTTTCCTACCCTATGCTCTCTAGTCTAGGACATTTCCAACCCATGCCCTCTAATCCTTGACATTCCCACCCAATTGCTCATGGTCCTTTTTCAAATTGTAAATGCAGCAACCATATCCTCTCCCCTTTCCAGTAAGACCACCCCCCATTTACCAGAATCCCCTCAGTCACCATGGGGGCTGGCGTCTATACTCAATATCTGCAATCCCCCTTTTCACTACAGTAATTAGAATGCCCAACAACACTTGAAGAACAGGCACTGGATCAATGGATAAATTGGGAGGATCACTTCATCATTTATGTAAATAATAACCTTGCAACACCTGACTAACTTTCTTTCCTGCCAATTCCCGACAAGACATATGGGTTGGTAGGTTAATTGGCCTTCTGCAAATTGTCCTTGGTGTGTAAGGAGTGGATGTGAAAGTGGGATATATGTAGAACTAGCATGGAGTTCTGTGGAATTTGAATCTAGAATCTAGAAACTAGCATGGTGAATCTGTGGAATTCATTGCCACAAAAGGCTGTGTGGACCAAGTCAATGGATATTTTTAAGGCAGAGGTAGATAGGTTCTTGATTAGTACGGGTGTCAGAGGTTATAATAAGAAGGCTGGAGAACGGGGTTGAGAGGGGAAACTAGATCAGCCATGATTGAATGGCAGAGCACTTAGAAACATAGAAACATAGAAAATAGGTGCAGGAGGAAGCCATTCGGCCCTTTGAGCAAGCACCGCCATTCATTGCGATCATGGCTGATCGTCCCCAATCAATAACCCGTGCCTGCTTTCTCCCCATATTCCTTGATTATAGATGGGCCAAATGGCCAGATTCTGCTCCTATCACTTATGAACATATGAGCGGGTGATCGATGGTCGTGGTTAGACTCGGTGGGCCGAAGGGCCTGTTTCCATGCTGTATCTTTCAACCAATCCATGGCATTAGCAAACATCACAGACAACAGCGTTTCAGGAACTCCAACAATGAAACTAGTAGCTGTAGAGGAGTGGTGAATTATTCGGATATAATCCAGTATTAATGATGTCAACTTATTGCAACTAAGGAAAACCAGCAAGTCACTTGATTAAAAAATTACCTCATCCGGTCGCTCTCCCTGCCGCTGTTAACATGCACAGTGTGGGTGGGAGTCAGCTTCCCTTATTCACCCTTTCATTCCTGTAACCATTCATCGCCCCCACCCAGATCATAGAGTACGTTGTGCAAGTTGTAGCTCACACTCAGAAGATGCCTGGTGATTATTTCCCAATACCAAGGGCAGCACGGTGGCACAGCGGTGGAGTTTCTGCCTAACAGCGCCAGAGACCCGGGTTCGATCCTGACTATGGATGCTTGTCTGTACTGCGTTATATGTTTTCCCCATGGCCTGCGTCGGTTTTCTCAGAGATCTTCGGTTTCCTCCCACACTCCAAAGACGTACATGTTCGCAGGTTAATTGGCTTGGTATAAATGTAAATGTAAAATTGTCCCTGGTGTGCGTAGGATAGTATTAATGTGCGGGGATCGCAGTTTTTTTCTGCGTTGTATCTCTAAAATTAAAAACAAAATTTTAAAGAGGAATAAAGATACTGAAGATCAAGTATTTCCATTCAAATTTCGGGTCTTCACAGATTAAAATGGGCAAGAATAGAATTCTGAAGCAAAATCCATGGAGCCTATCATATCCTAAAAAATGTTCACTGGAGCAAATCATTGGAACACTGGAACAAATTATCCTTGAATTGGGAAGTAGAGATTAGAGATTAGAGATTCCTTTATTTGTCATTCAGACCTTTCGGTCTGAACAAAATTTCGTTGCCTGCAGTCATACATATAATAATAAATGACAAAACACACAATAAACACAAATTAACATCCACCACAGTGAGTTCACCAGGCACCTCCTCACTGTGATGGAGGCAAAAGTCTTAAAGTCTCTGTCTCTTCCCGCTTTGTTCTCCCTCTGCGCTGAGGCGATCCAGGCTTCTGATGCTGTGACCCCGCCGGGCGAGGGTAAGCCAGTCCCGCGGCCGAATCCGTGCTCCGCGACGGGCCGGCTCAAACTCCGCGGCCCGGGGTGGTCGAAGCTGCCGAAGCTGCCGCCCTCCAGTCCAGCGGACGCAGCTGTAGTTGCGGGAGCCCCAGAAAAACAGGTCACCAACCTGTGACCTGCGCGCTCCCGACGATGTCGTCCACTGGGCCCGCGGCCGAGCCTCCGGATTCAGGTCGCCACCAGTGTCCTCGGTCGCCACCGCCGGAACGCCACCGCAGCCCCGAAGTTGGCCAGCCTCGCGCTCCCGAAGATGTCGTCCACTGGGCCAGCTGCGGCCGAGCCTCCGGATTCAGGTCGCCACCAGTGTCCTCGGTCGCCACCGCCGGAACGCCACCGCAGCCCCGAAGTTGGCCAGCCTCGCGCTGGTAAGTCCTGGCTCTGCCTCCGGAGCCTCGAGGTCGGTCGGTCGCAGTTGGAGTTGGAGGCCGGCAGCTCCGCCATTTTGGCCTCAGCGCAGACGGAGGCATAGAAGGGGGACACGACAAGAAAAAGTCGCATTCCCCCGAAGGAAGAGACAAAAGTCATGTTTCACCCCCCACCCCACACATACACAACCCAATAAACTAAAATTTAACTAAAACAGGACAAAAGAAAACAACAACAAAAGTAAAAACAGACGGACTGCAGGCGAGCCGCTGCTGTACGACAGCGCCGCCACTTCCGGAATGATAGAAGAAAGTAACTGCAGATGCTGGTATATACCAAAGATAGACATAGAGTGCTGGAGTAACTCAGCCGGTTAAGGGCCTGTCCCACTGTACGAGGTAATTCAAGAGCTCTCCAGAGTTTAAAAAAAAATCAAACTCGTGGTAAGTACGTAGAATCTACGTAACGGGTACGTCGGAGCTCGGGGCGTCTCTTAGCGGCTCGTAACGCTAACGGAAGGTACTCGGGAAACGCGGTCATCTCGTGAAGATTTTTCAACATGTTGAAAAATGTCCACGAGAGCCCCGACTACCTACGAACGACTATTACCGTAATTCTCCGAGTTCGAATCAGGTGAAACTCGGGAGAACTCTTGAATTACCTCGTACAGTGGGACAGGCCCTTCAGGTAGCATCTCTGGAGAAAAAGCATGAATGACGTTTTGGGTCAGGACCCTTCTTCAGACCCTGAGTTAATTGGTTTGTAGGTTAATTGGCCTCTGTAGGCTGGCCCTGGTGTGGAGGCAATGGATGAGAAAGTGGGATAACGTAGAACTGGTGTGAACGGGCGATCGATGGTCGGCGTGGACTCTCTTTTTCCATGTTCAAAAATTCATGGATGAATACCATTTGTTTCTACGAGTACAGAGTGGTCCATAAATTGGAAGTTAAGTGAAGGAGCTTTGAGTAAATCCTCTTCAATAAAAAGCCACAAATTACTTCACTTCTCTATTTCTGGCTGTGATTCAGGAAGGTATGAGGAACTAAGTTTCAAGCAGAGTGTGCGATCCTGAAACCTGAACGACCATTTCGCCATCGGAATGGTCTCCATGAAAGGAAGTGCTGCCATCGCAGCAATTAGTGTTGGAAATTATATTGTTCCTCTAATTGCATGAGAAGCAGTGAACAGTATTTCATCAATCAAGGATAGTCAGACTGACATTCTGAAGTGAAAACAGAAAATGTTGGAACTGCCTCGTGAGTCAGATGGAATTGGCGTCAATCCTCCTCCAATTTCTTCCTTTTCTTTTTCATCCATAAACCACTCTCTGCTCTCTGGCTCTCTTGTCCCAATTTTTACCTTCCATTTTGTTCCCATTCCCATTCCCATTCCCATTCCCATCCCCTCTCCTTTTTATGTTCCTCCTCCTATTCCTCCTTTTTTTTTTAAGTTTAAAGGAGGTTCAGGTTTCTTTCACATAGAGAGTGGTGAGTGCCTGGAATGGATTGCCAGGGTTGCTCGTGGAGTTCGACATGACAGTGGCTTTTAAGAGGTTTTTAGGTAGGCGCATGGATATGCAGGCAATGGAGAGATGAAGAGAGATGAGAATGTTTAATTGTCATATGTACCGGATCGGAACAATGGATTCCATACTTGGCTGGATATGGATCTCATGCATATGGTTCTTGATTCGTGATTCTCAAGAATCTTGATTCTCTTGATTCTCCAACTCTGGACAAAAGACTCAGTGCGTTTACCAGATCTATTCCTCTCTTGATTTTTGTACAGCTCCATAAGATCAGCCCACACCCTACTGCACTGCATGGAATAAAGCACCAGCCTGCTCGACCGCTCCCTATAGCCCAGACCCTCGAGTCCTGGCAACATCCTGGTAAATCTTCTCTGAACCCTTCCAAGCTTGACGGCATGTGATATTGAGGTTCAAACTATTGCAATTGACCAGTTAACCTTTAATCACTGTGAGGTAATAACAGTGTTGGGATGTTTTGGAATTAACGTCACTGCATGATTAACCAATATCACATAGTCATTAGGAGACAAAACGCTCATTGATGTGACATTCCAATCCACTTGTTGAATGCGGCATTTGCATTTGTTGCAACGCCTTTCGACGATGTCACGAACCAGTAAATACAATCACACAAGTAGCTTCTTCGAAGCAGTACACCTGTTACAGAGGTGTACAAGTTCATGAGAGGAATAGATCGGGACAATGTATTTTGTTCAGAGAAGGGAAATCAAGAAGCAGAGGACATAGGTTTAAGATGAGAGATGGGGAGGGGGGGGGAAGATTTAATGGGAACATGAGGGTAAATTTTTCACACAAAGGGTGGTGGGCGTACGGAATGAGCTGCTGGAGAAGGTAGTTGAGGCAGGGACTATTGGTGCAGAAACAAAGAACCGCAGATTCTGATCATTACATAAGAGGACACAATGGGCAGTTCAGGAGTAACTCAGCGGGTCAGGCAGCATCTCTGGAGAAAAGGAATAGGTGACCTTTTCGGGTCAGAAAACGCTTCTTCAGACTGAATAGTAATAATACCTGTCTATCTGCGGTGAATATGGATATGGATCATGTGCAGGCAGAGGAGATGAATGTATCTTGGTGTTATGCTCAACGCTGACAATGTGGGCCAAAAGGCTTTTTTCCTTATTTGAAGTCCGATAGGGTGGTAACCCGAAACGCCACCTATCCATGTTCTCCAGAGATACTTCCTGACCCACTGAGATACTCCAGCACTTTGTGTCTATCATTCTTTACTGGTGTCGGATTTGGAAACGTTGAGTGATATTAGAGGAACATAGCACAGGGACAGGCCCTTTGGCCCACAAGGTCTGTGCCGAACATGATGCCAAGACCATCTCTTCTCTGCTTGCAGGTGATCCACATCCGTCCATTCCATTAGTTGCCCATTGAATCAGCTATTGTTTTAGTTTCATTTTTTCAATTGTTATGAGTGCCTCCCTTCCTTTCCAGAACGGGTAGATTTATTGCTCCATAAACAAAGCCAAAGCCCCCCAAATTGTCTCTACTTGGGCAGGACATGATAGACTGTAGTCCCATGTCCACTCCTGTGTTCAACGTTCTCAGGGTTAAAAAGCTTCTTAATTAAACGCCTTAACTGTTCGTCCTCTAGTCTTTGAGACTCCCATCTCTGGAGGTAGACCAAATTGCTGGAGAAACTCAGCGGGTGCGGCAGCATCTATGGAGCGAAGGAAATAGGCAACGTTTTGGGCCTAAACCCATCTCTGCAAACCTTTTCTCTGCAGTATATCTATCATATTAAATTGTTTAATAATTTTAAAGTCCTCTACTATGCCATTGACCAACCACCTGCTCACGGCAGCACAGTGCCGCCGCGGTAGAGTAGCTCCCCTACAGCGCCCGAGACCCGGGATCAATCCTCACTACGGGTGCTGTATGTATGCAGTTTGTACGTTCTCACCACGTGGGTTTTCTCTGGGTGCTCCGGTTTCCCCCCACACTCCAAAGATGTGCAGGTTTGTAGGTTAATTGGCTTGGTAGAAATGTAAATTGCCCCGAGTGTATAGGATATGAAACTGGGATAACAATAGACAATAGACAATAGACAATAGGTGCAGGAGTAGGCCATTCGGCCCTTCGAGCCAGCACCGCCATTCAATGCGATCATGGCTGATCATCCCCAATCAGTACCCCGTTCCTGCCTTTTCCCCATATCCCCTGACTCCGTTATCTTTAAGAGCCCTCTCTT
>JAXLNO010002680.1:0-60319 GCA_038087875.1 Malacoraja senta | reverse complement strand
TCTCGTACAGTGACCACAAATTTCACTGTACCGGTTGGTGCATGTGACAATAAATGTCTCTTGTCTTGTCTTGTCTTGGGGATTGACTTCACGAGGGAAATATTTAGATTGATTAATTTATAAAGGTTTCAAGATGCAATTATGATCCCAAGATGATTTGGAAATGGAAATTCTTAAGTGATGCATAATAGGACATGAGCAAATTTGTTAAGTATGATCTATTTAAAACGGTAGGCATAATTATCAAGATCAGCGTAGTATGATCTAGGGTTAGTTATTTGGATGAGAATGGCTAAAACGGGATTAGATAAACCAGAACAAGACAGATGTTAGGTTCTGGGGAAACAAGGGCATGGCAAGTGGGAGGAATCAAAATAGAGGTTGTTGAGGTTAAAAATAAGTTTTGCCTGGCAAATGGGAGTGTTAAAGGGGAGAACCGCGTCAATCCGCATCATGACTTATTCCTCAGATAAGAGACATACACCAAGACATAACAAGCAATCCAAAAGAAATAAACAATACTTTCACAGCCTTTTATTCTTCTCTTTATACCTCAGAATTCCCCTTGGATACAATGAATATGGAAAATTTCTAAGACGATTTGGAAATACCCACTCTGGAATTAGAAGAGGCAGAAGATCTAGACCAAGTCCTTGGGCAGGAAGAGATTAATAATGCCATTATGGCGATGCAGAGTGGTAAAACCCCGGGCCCTGATGGCTACCCATTAGAATTTTATAAGAAATTTAAGGATAAGCTCACACCAGTTCTTTTAGAAATGTTTCAAGAATCTTTGGAAAATGGTTCATTACCCCCCACCCTTTCACAGGCATCTATTTCACTTCTTCTTAAAAAAGACAAGGATCCGACTCAATGTGGATCATACCGCCCCATCTCACTTTTGAATGTAGATGTAAAAATTTTGGCTAAGGTGCTGGCTTGCTGTTTAGAATGCCAACTTCCCAAAATAATCTCAGAAGATCAAACAGGTTTCATTAAAAATCGTCATTCCTTTTCTAATATTCGCCGACTGGCCAGTGTGGTCTATTCGCCCGGTGCTTCTCCGCGCCCAGAGGTTGTTATCTCTTTGGACGCGGAGAAGGCATTCGATCGAGTGGAGTGGCCATATTTGTTCAGAGTCTTGGAGAGATTTGGATTCGGCAAAAAATTTGTAGCCTGGGTTAAGCTATTATATCATTCACCCTTAGCATGTATACAGACAAATTATTTGCGATCTGATTATTTTCCATTAACACGCGGCACTCGTCAAGGCTGCCCTTTGTCTCCGCTTCTTTTTGCGATCGCAATTGAGCCTCTCTCTATTGCACTTAGGTCAACCACATTATTCCAGGGCATTTCGAGAGGAAACAGGGAACATCGTGTGTCTCTATATGCCGACGACCTCCTTCTTTATGTGAGCGACCCTACAGTCAGTGGCCCTGCAATTGTGTCCTTGTTAGATCAGTTTGGAACTTTCTCTGGCTATAAACTAAATCTCCAAAAAAGCGAATGCTTTCCCATCAATCTAGCCCTACAGATTCAACAGGAATCCCTGCCCTTTCCCATATCTCAAGAAGGTTTTGTATATCTAGGAATACACATTACCCGCTCTTTCACATCCCTGTTTGCAGCTAACTATACGCCTCAAGTTAGCCAAATGAAGGCTGACTTTGAGAGATGGTGTAGTCTACCTCTCACTATGGCTGGGAGAGTGCAGTCGGTGAAGATGACTGTACTCCCAGATTTCTTTATTTGTTCCAATGTTTGCCGGTCTTCCTATCCAAGTCATTTTTTAACTCAGTTAACCAATCTATAACCTCCTTTATATGGGGTAACAAGGTTCCAAGGATCAATAAGTGCACTCTCCAAAGAGGTCGTGAAGTAGGTGGACTGGGCCTTCCTAGCTTTATTCATTATTACTGGGCATCCAATATCCAAAAGATATTATTCCGGAAGTGGCGGCGCTGTTAATCGGCTGCGGCTCGCCTGCAGTCCGTCTGTTTTTACTTTTTCTGTTGGTTTTTTTTGTCCTGTTTTGTTAAGTTTTAGTTTGTTGGGTTGTGTTAGGGGGGGAGAAACATGTCCTCCGTCTCCTCCTTCGGGGGAATGCGACTTTTTCGTGTCGTATCCCCCTTCCCTGCCTCCGTCTGCGGTGAGGCCTAATGGCGGGGCTGGCCGCTTCCATCCTGCGACCGACCCCGAGGCTACGGAGGCAGAGCCAGCCAGGACTTACCAACGAGATGCTGGCCGTCTTCGGGGCTGAGGCAGCGGTGGCCCGACTTGCTGGTGCGGCGTTCTGGCTTTCGGCGGCGGCCTGGAGCTGATGCAGCGGGGTCCGGAGCGGAGACTGCGGGACCTGGAGCTGATACAGCGGGATCCGGAGCGGAGACTGCGGGACCTGGAGCTGTTGCAGCGGGGTCCGGAGCGGAGACTGCGGGACCTGGAGCTGATGCAGCGGGGTCCGGAGCGGAGACTGCGGGGCCTGGAGCTGGGGCGGTGGCCCGGAGCGGAGACTGCGGGACCCGGGGCTGATGCTGTGGCGGGCCGTCTCGGAGCGGAGACGGCGTTCCGGCTTTCGGCGGCGGCGCACCACGGAGGTCCGCTGGACTGGAGGGCGGCATCTTCGGCCTGGATCGATCGCCTCAGCGCAGCGGGAGAACAAGGAGGGAAGAGACGGAGACTAAGACTTTGCCTCCATCACAGTGAGGGTGTGCTTGGTGAACTCACTGTGGTGGATGTTTAATTTGTGTTTATTGTATGTTTTGTTATTATTGGTTCTGTGTATGACTGCAGGCATCACAATTTCGTTCAGACCGAAAGGTCTGAATGACAATAAAGGAAACTTGACTTGACTTGGCTTGATTCTGGCTCCACCGACCAGATACAGACTGGTGTCTACTTGAGTCACAGTCTTGTTATTCCTCGTCTCTCCCAGCTTTAGTATATTCCTCCCTGCCGTTGAAACCCTCTCAATTTACATCCAACCCTGTCATCCTATCCACCATCAAAATTTTTAATCAATTTCGTTGCCATTATAAGTTTACATCAGCTTCAGTTTTGGGTCGCATTCACAGTAACCATTTATTCCCCCCTCCACACTTGACTCAACCTTTAGACAGTGGGGTTTGAATGGTCTTATGTGCATTAAGGATTTATACACTAACAACATATTTGATAGTTTTGATAACCTACACAAAAAACATGGCCTCCCACATAATAATTTCTTTAAATATCTTCAGGTCCGTCACTTTGCCATGAAAAAATATCCCTCTTTTCCTGATCTCCCACCTGTCACAGTGTTGGATAAACTCACGTTTACCTTTGCAAATAAAGGACTGATCTCTGTAGTATATTCTCAACTGATGTCTTTAGGAGATCAAAACCTGAACAAAGTTAAAGCTAGGTGGGAGGACGACCTTGGTATAGATCTGTCTGAGGAATGCTGGACAGAAGCACTGAAAAGAGTCCATTCCTCGTCATCATGTGCTAGATTGGGGCTCATACAATTTAAAGTTTTACACAGGGTTCATTTAAGCAAAGCCAGGCTTCCTGACATATATCTGGGGACAGACCCTGGCTGTGAAAGGTGCTCCTTCTCTCCAGCCAATCTAGCTCATGCATTCTGGTCTTGCCCCAAACTTGATAACTACTGGGCAGTGGTTTTTAAAACCATCAGTGAAGTCCTTGGGATGACAGTGAGACCTTGCCCGCTTGTAGCTGTATTTGGTGTAGCAGATAAAACCTTGGGTTTAAATACAACCCAGTCTGATATCATTACATTTACATCACTTTTGGCCCATAGGAGAATCTTGCTGATCTGGAAATCTACCACTCCTCCATCTGCTGCTGCTTGGCTGGAAGACGTGATGGGTTTTTTAAGGCTAGAAAAGATTAAATTCACATTGAGGGGGGCTGTGAAAAAGTTTTATTTGAAATGGGAAACCTTTTTATCATACTTTGAGGGTCTAAAGGAACTACCTATTGACTGAGGGCACTTGATAGTAGATGGGGAGCCGCCTTTATTCTGTTTTGTTACTTTATTATTGTTAAAATGTGCATTTGTATTTATGATATATTTGTATTGTGAAAACATTAGCTGCCAAGGGGTGTTTAGGGAGGGTGGGTAAGGGTTATTTTTTTATTATATATAAAAAACAAAATGGAGGGAAATGTAATGCAATACGTCAGATGTACTGTCATTTTTTTTTTCCTCCAATAAAAATAAAATAATATTTTTATAAAGGGGAGAACTGGTTGGGTCTTTGTTCCAGTAAGGTGGAGGGCCTTATCACCTTCCTGATGTGGATGATGATGTTTAAAGACAGGTCCTTGGACACCATCCATGGTAAAGATTTTTAGGTTCCTTTGCCCAAATATATTACACTGGTATAGTAATGATATATAATTTGTATGGATGTGATGTCTTTGAAAAATATCTCAAATTATAGATGATAATAATAGCCTTTATTACTCGTCCTTAGATTTCTCAGTGAGAACAATTGGGATTTGGAACACCTGCATAACATCCCTTATTAAAGAGTAGTGATTAGAGCTTAAATAACTTGTTCTGGCATTCTATTGTTCATTTTAACATAGTTTGTATTTAACAAACTTATCCTGATACACAAAAGATCTATTTTTGTCATGTTTAACTTGAGCCAGCATCCAAGCCTGGAATCACATATTTCCTTCAGATGTGCAGATGTAGCTCTTTCTGCAAACATTTGGTCAACATGGAAACATTTGACCATTCCTGCAATTTGAATAAGATATATACAGTAACTGCAGACTCACCAACACCCCCCTCCTGTCTGCTCTTATTGTTTATTCTTCTTAGTATTCTCATTTGCTAACGTTGTTTTATTTGCTTTACTTTTCATCTTTCCAACTAGTTCTTTGTGGCCAAATCATGGTTTTGCTTTGTTACAATTGCTGTCCCTCCACTCTTCCAAAATAAGGCTGTAGTAAAAGAAACTTAAAAATAAAACGTAAATGCTGGAAATCTGAAATAAGAACAGACAAAATATTAAGCAGGTCAGACAGCAATCTTGGAAAGAGAAACAGAGTCATCAGAATTGAAAAAGAGTGAAAAAAAGGTAGGTTAGCTTTAAAAAAAAGTTACGGTGCAGAGAGATTTGGGGAGTGATGGAAAATAGAAAGGGAGAGGAAAGGGTGAGGCCATTGTGGTATGCTGCTGATGGCTTTGACAGGTTAATAAGAGTATTATGAATGTCAAGAAGGAATTCGGGACCAAGCTAGAGTCCTGAGGCAACGACATGGATACCCGTAGATTGTAGCAAGGCTTGCATGCAACAGCGGGTTACAAATCAAAGGCGGGCAGTATCGCTGGCAACAACGGGTCCCTCTTTGTTGAACTCAATGCAGTCTACTCCTGCTATGAACAGAAAGTTGGTGAGGAACATCACCTGCCCCATCGGTCTTGGGTGCACCTGTACTAACAGTTGCCATGGCAGACGCAAGATCAGCCTTCTTGGGAGTGAATCCGCAAAAAGCAATTGGCCCATATGGAGCCCCTCAGGACCAGCACGGTTAAGCTAGCAAAGGCATTCCCACGTTGACGCAACAGCCAAGAAGGCACACCAATGCCTCTACTTTCTGAGGAGACTGAGGAAGTTTGGCATGTCTCTGATGATTTTTACAAATGCACTGTAGAAATCATACTGTCGGAATGCATCACGGATTGGTTTGGGAACTGCTGTGCCCAAGACCTCATGAAATGGCAGAGAATTGTAGATTTAGCCCAGTTAATCACACAAACCAGACTTCCTACCATTGACTCCATCTATACTTCACGTTGCCCAAGAAAAGTGCCAACATAATCAAAGATTGTTCCCACCCCGGTCATTCCTTCTTCTCCCTGCTCCTGTCTTTCTTCTCCCATTCCTGCAGAATGCACAGAAGCTTGAAAGCACACACAACCAGACTTAGGAAGAGCTTCTTCCCCTCTGTTATCAGGCTTCTGAACAGTCCTTCTATAATCCAGGATACAGTCTAATTCACCTCTATCCCATTGTGGAGATTGGATTTTGTCTTTGGAACTGGTGATATGCAACTAGTGAGGTCTATGGAAATGCTGAGAACTATATTCTGCACTCTGTATCTTTGCCTTGCTCTATCTATCACACTTAGTTTGACTTGATTGTATTTATGTGAACTATTATCTGATCTGATTGGACACCATGCAAAACAAAGCTTTTCACTGTACCTTGATATGTGACGATAAGAAACCTAGATCTATTAGTGGGAGAATAAGAACACAAAGGAACAGTAGGAACATATCAAAGTGGTGAAACGCAGAGCTGTAAGAAATTCCCAGCAGTTTGCAATTTGCTAGTGGAGAGAAAGAAAATTGAGTCAAAATTGCACAAGGATAACCTGCATCTGAATTGCATGGGGCGGTGAATGTAAGGATCTGTCTGGAGGAGGTGTAAAGAGTGGGAGATGAATAAGGGCAGAAGGGAGAAAACATGCAAACATACCATTCTGGAAATGTGAGGTACAAAACACAGCAGTTGTTGGAAATCTGAAATAAAAGAGAATCCTAGATGTGCTCATAATGATATCAATGGCTAAGGAGACCACACTCGAATATTGTGTACAATTCTGGTCATCAAGCAAGAGGAAGGATGTCATTAATCTTCAAAGTGTGCAGCAAGGATTCACTTGGATGTTACCGGATCTGACATAAGAAGAGACTGGGGCGTTTTCCCTGGGGTGCAGGAGTCTGAGGGGTGACTTGAGAAGAATACAAAATCGTGATGAGCATGAATAAGGTGAATAGCTACAGATTTTTACCTGGTGTAGTGGAGTTTAAAACTTTTGTGCACAGATCCAAGGTGAGAGAAGAAAGATGAAAAGGACCTGAGGAGCAACTTTTTCCACACTCTGTGGTAGATAAGTGTGGCAGATACAAGTAAATTATTTCAAAGACATTTGGAGAGGTACTTGGATAGGAATGTTTTGGAGGGGATATGGGCCAAATTCAGGCAAATGGGATTAACTTGAGTTGGGAACTCGATTGGCATGGATGAGTTGGGCTGAAGTACCTGTTTCCGTGCTGTATAATTCTGACTCTCTGATTTCAAGCCTCAGATCTGTGAATGCTCATTCAGTTATTTAACCCCTACACTCCAGTATTGTTGAATAACTGGCTCCATGACTATTATTGCATGATAACCATCCTGCTACATAACAAATGGAGGCACGGTGATGCAGCAGTAGAGTTGAGACGTGGGATCGATCCCGACTACGGGTGTTGTTTGTACAGAGTTTGTATGTTCTCCCTGTAACTGCATGTGTTTTCACCGGGATCTTTGGTTTCCTTCCACACCAAAGATATACAGGTTTGTAGGTTAATTGGCTTGGTATAAATGTAAATTGTCCCAGGTGTGTGTAGGATAGTGTTAATGTGCGGGGATCGCTGGTCGGTGCAGACTCAGGGCCTGTTTCCGCATTGTATCTCTAAACTAAATAAATAAATATTGCAGCAACAATCGCAGTTCTTTTCTTATGATGATGCAATCTTTACTCCATTCAAAGATAGGCAAGTAGGAATGGGTGGGTAGCATGACATTTGGATAGTTTGTTAATCCAAGAGAAAATGTATTTATGACTGTTGGATGGAGAATTCAATTTAAAGAAAATAACTAAGTTTGAATCCCAACCTTACATTTTGTTAAAGTGGGTGTAATATGTATTGGGAGTGGCTAGGCAGAACAAGAATTGGGCGATGAACTAATGAATTGCAGAAAACAAAAAGGGAATAAAAATAAATAAATATTGGGTAATTGAGAAAGTGTGAGGAAGAGTCAACAGGGCTTAGAAAGGGCACTTGGAATCGCAAATCCTAGGACTTTCCCATGTCATGCTACATTGTCCCAAACTAAAATGTCACTTATCCATGTTCTCCACAGATGCTGCCTGACCTGTTGAGTTACACCAAAACATTATGTATTTTTTCAACTTATTGAGCTCACAGGTAGAGACCCAATGGCTGGATGCATCTTTCCGCATGCCATCTGTGAATAAAAAAATATTATACAGTTCACTATTCCAAAATAATGCAGCCGAGTCTTTTCCCATAACTGGAACCAGCAGTCCTTTCCTGAGCAGCATCCATATTTCCCTCTGTGGACAAGAGCAAAAAATGCAGGACACATCTCTCAGTAGCTTTCTTTCCCAGCTGTAACCAAATAACCCAATACTTTCCATCCAAAAGGAAAGTAAAAAGGGAGAAATCAGAGGAAAAGTAATAATGGTAAATTCCTATATAACTTGTCAACCAAAAACATCTACAGAGCCTTAATTAATGTCATCCATTTTCTTCATCACAAAATGACATTGAACTAATTGCCTGTTAAACACCACGCCCAATTGAAAATTGCACATTTGCTTCAACTCCAGCTGCCCAGCTGATTCAGGGTTGTGCACTCCAAGCTTAACAACTAAAACCTTAAATCATCTGGAACCAATTTCGCAGAATAACATCTTAACATTAATTGTTTCTTGTAATCTTTTTATATATCTTTTTCATTTTAACCACAATTTCCAAACATCCTCTAGCTCCATGACTAATCCTCGCTAGGTACCTCACAAACCTCTTTGCAGTTTGCAGAATTTCAGCCAGTTCATTTCAAATATTAAACCAAAAGCAGCCAGAGATTTGGATTGAACAATTTTAGAGACAACAATCAGCAGTTCCTAATGTGAAAATGTTAAATGTTTTAATATGTTCTCAATAAAACAATCTTTAGAACAAAGGTGCGTTACCTATTAAAAACCTTTAAAAATCTATCTGTGTCATTTTTTTAGTCTAAAATAGCAAAAAAAAAGCTTTTATTAGAATGTGGGCTGAATCTATTCTTTCAATTACTTCCAGGTGTGAATTTTTGCTTATCATTAATCTCAGAGTCAGAATATTGTATGTTTAAATCTCTTTACAAAGTCATTGGCGAGGGAAATTTGGACCAATATTCCTGATCAGTAATTAGGGATTGTAGCTTTGCTGGTAGGTAATGCCTTTTCAATGAGATATTAAATCATCTTGGGTTGAGTGGAATATAAGAGAGGAAATATTGGCAGTAAGGTATGCTGATAACTGGAGGGGGTTTTAATCATCGCAAAGACTAGAATATAAGGAGGACATATCTAGTCTGGATTACAAATTCATAGAGAAGTTTAAGGATAGATTCTTGGAACAGCATATTCTAGAGTCGACCAGTGAGCAGGCTTTACTCAAAATGATATTGTGCAATTAAGTGGGGATCTTAAATATTAAGGGAGCCCTAGGTAGCAGATATTGTGATATGATTGAATTTCACATTTGACTCGAAGGGAGAAATGAACTTGTACAAGACTAGTACATTAAGCTTAAAATAAGGTCAAATATGAGGACGTGAAGGGACGTCTGACCTGAAACAAATTATTGAATTAGGCCAAGGAAAAAATTGATTGAGATACAGTGACAAATGTTCAAAGGTAGTTTTTCAGAAGGCCAATTAGCAGATGACCGCTCAATTAAACACATATTTTGCATTAGTTTTCACTATGGAAGAATCAAATAACATCCCAAAATTAATTGCAAATTGGGAATTAGAACTTGAGAAGAAACTCTAAACTAAGCTAAACTAAATTAAAACACATGAAAACTACCAGGAAAATGGTGCTGAATAATTTTTGGAACTACAGGTTGATGAGTTTGAGACAAGTTGGCCCTCATTCTAAGGGCTTAAACAAAGTGGCCAGTGGGATAGGTTTTCTAAAATGATATTTTCCAAGAAGGCGCCTTTAGATTGGAAAACAGCAAACATAACTTCTTGTTCAGAAGAGGAGTAAACTGCAGACTAGTAAAATATAGTAGAAAGTACAATTTAAAATATTTCAATATGGTAGTTAGAAACATTCTAGGTAAAAAAACATCTAGGCAAAGTCAATATGATACTGTGAAAGATAAATTAAAGGGCATGTGTCTGTACTATTCTATGGGTTAGCATTAAATGATATTCCAAAAAAATGAAAGTTGTAAGGCGATGTATTGGTGTAGATAAAAGATTGACTGGCTTACAAAATAACAAGAACAAGCATAAAGTGTCTTTCTCTGCTTTGGCTAGATATGAGGAGTGGTGTACCATGAAGATCAGAAATGCAGTCTCAACCTTTTACAATTTATACAAATGACAGATGAAGAAACCAAGGTATTGTTACGAAATTTGCTAATGGTATAAAGATAGGTAGAAACATAGAAAATAGGTGCAGGAGTAGGCCATTCGGCCCTTCACCGCCATTCAATATGATCATGGCTGATCATCCAACTCAGTATCCTGTACCTGCCTTCTCTCCATACCACCTGATACCTTCAGCCACAAGGGCCACATCTAATTCCTTCTTAAATATAGCCAATGAACTGGCCTCAACTACCTTCTGTGGCAGAGAATTCCAGAGATTCACCACTCTCTGTGTGAAAAATGTTTTTCTCATCTCGGTCCTAAAAGATTTCCCTCTTATCCTTAAACTGTGACCCCTTGTTCTGGACTTCCCCAACATCGGGAACAATCTTCCTGCATCTAGCCTGTCCAACCCCTTAAGAATTTTGTATGTTTCTATAAGATCCCCCCTCAATCTTCTAAATTCTAGCGAGTACAAGCCTAGTCTATCCAGTCTTTCTTCATATGAAAGTCCTGACATCCCAGGAATCAGTCTGGTGAACATTCTCTGTACTCCCTCTATGGCAAGAATGTCTTTCCTCAGATTAGGAGACCAAAACTGTACGCAATACTCCAGGTGTGGTCTCACCAAGACCCTGTTCAACTGCAGTAGAATCTCCCTGCTCCTATACTCAAATCATTTTGCTATGAATGCTAACATACCATTCGCTTTCTTCACTGCCTGCTGCACCTGCATGCCTACTTTCAATGACTGGTGTACCATGACACCCAGGTCTCGTTGCATCTCCCCTTTTCCTAATCGGCCACCATTCAGATAATAGTCTACTTTCCTGTTTTTGCCACCAAAGTGGATAACCTCACATTTATCCACATTATACTGCATCTGCCATGCATTTGCCCACTCACCCAGTCTATCCAAGTCACCTTGCAGCCTCCTAGCATCCTCCTCACATCTAACACTGCCCCCCAGCTTCGTGTCATCCGCAAACTTGGAGATGTAGGAAGATAATTTGGGAAGGAAACATAATGAGGCATCAAAGCATATAGATGGTTAAATGAGTGGGTAAAATAGCTGGCAAATGGAGTAAAAAAATTTTGGGAAAACAAGAAATTCTCCATTATAACCCGATAAAATAAATAACTATTTCACCCGTGGAAAAAGATTGCATATCATGCGAATGGACTTGAGAGTCCTAACATACGAATTACAGGACGCTGGTGTGTGTAGGCACAGCAAGTAAGAAAGGTAACAGAATTGTTTATTGCTAAGGAATATGAAGAGAAAAATAGAGAGGTGATGAATGGTGTATAGTGAATTGGTGCCAGCACATCTGGAATACCATGTACAGTCTCTTATTTAAGGAATGATCTTAATGTATTAAAACCAAATTAGAGAAGTTTTAATAGGCAAATATTAAGAAAGGGTAGCTTGTGTTATGAGAAGGGGTTGGTCAAGCAGGGCTGGAATATTGAGAGGTGACTTTATTGAAGCAGTACAAGATCCTAATGGGTCTTGACAGGATGGATGCATATAGGATGTTTTCATTAGAGAGAGAATTTAGAGTGATGGATTCACCCTTTAAAGAAAATAAGTGCTTACCCATTTAAAATGGATATAAGGCTCTCCTCTCAGAGGATGGTGTCTTTGGACCTCAAAGGCAATGGAAGTATAAATTTGAATATTTTAAAGACCGTTGTAAATTACTTCTTGGTAAACCAGGAGATGAAATGTTACTGAGCAGTCGACCGAAATGTGGAGTTGAAACTGCAGTAAGATCAGCCATAAACTTAAATTGAACAGTGGAATTAAATAATTCCAGGTGAAGCAACAATTTTACTTCGGAGTCACGTGAGTGATTCCGTGAAGAAGCCCCGCCTGTCCGCATGCGCGTCATTACGTCTGACGCATGGCGCAAACGACGGGCTGGTAAGTTAAAAACCGCAGGTAAGTTTTAAAACTTTCGCTGTGGTCGTCTTTTGCGGTCTGTGAGTCTTCTTTACAGGAGGGAGCAGGACCATGGAGAAGACATTGAAGGGAAGGGGAGGCGCGCCACTGGTAAAACAGCTGTAGACCGTGGAAGTACGGGCAGCGGGCGGGCGCCTATTTCGCCTCCTGAGTCGCTGGCAGCACAGCCAGTGGCACTTATTCCGGTGCCGACTGTGAGCACTGTGGCTACTCCTGTGGGAAGGAAGGCCACTAAGAAATCAGTAAGGCCCGTGGACTCTGATGAGTCGGGCCAGGAAGATTCCCCTCCCACTAGGAGCGACATCTATGGACGTCTGGCAAAGATGGAGCACCTGATGGAGAGGATGCTCCATCAGAACATGCTCCAGGAGGAGTGTTATATCCGTGGGTCACCCCATGGGCCCGTGGCAGCAGCCTCAGGTCAGGGGCTGTATAGGGAAGATCTGCTCCATGAAGAGGAGTCTTATATCCGCGGGTCTTCTTGGGGGCCCATGGCAGCAGCGCCTGTACAAGGGCTGCATAATGTCTCCCTCATGGAGGAGGTGAGCTTGCCGGGGCAGTTTGGTTCTGACCCTGAAGTTGGAGGTATTGCAGAGCAGCATACCCCAAGGCACGGAAACCAAGAACCAGTGGTGCCAGGCATGGCATCAAAATTCACCATATCAACTGGGACTGGTGAGCCATTGGAAGATGACCTGGCTAGCACCATTAATTACATGGCCTCCCATAAGTTGCAAGATTTGACTATGGAGGAAATGGCGAAGAAATACGAGACACCCGCTAACTGTGCCTCAATCAAGGTGCCTACAGTAAATCATGCCATCTGGGGGCACATGGGTGCAAGCATTAGAGACCAAGAATTAAGGCTTCAAAAGATCCTAAAGCTGCTTGGGTCGGGCATTACTGCTTTTGCAAGATCGGTCGATGGGGTGCCCCTGTCGGAGATTCAGCAGGATGCATTGGCCCTTATGTGCAATGCACATTTTGAGTTGAATTGTCACAGGAAAAGTGCGATATGGCCAACTCTGAATCCAAAATTTTCAGCTTTGTGCAAACCAACCAATGTTCAGCCACCAAACCTGCTGTTCAGGGAGGACCTGTCCAAACAGGTCAGAGACCTTGATGATGAGGCAAAGACCGTCGGCCTCATTAAAGCTATGTCGACCGGTAAAATTCCGTTCCGAAGGTTGCACCCTTATAGACGGTTCACTGAGGCTGGTTCGGGTCAAGGACCAAGCCGGGTTTTGCCAGCCGTGCGCAATTGGCGTATGCCAATGTTCATTCTCTCCTGAACTCAGAGGCAAAAGTATCCACCGACGACTATTGAGGTAGGTGGATCTCGTTCTGTTCAGGACAGGTCATATATGGATCAGTCACAAGTTGGGAGAAGATTGCATTTGTTTTCAATGAATGGTGCTGCATAACATCAGATTCGTTTATACTGGACAGTATCCAGGGGTTCCGAATTGAGTTTCTTTTCAAATTGCGTACACCTACACAACATACACCAAGGCGGACATTGGTTTTTTTCACAAGAGTCTTTACAGGTAAAAGCTGAATTTGAAACGTTACTTCAAAAAGGGGTAATTGAGAAGTTGGTTCATCAATCTCACCAATTTGTGTCTAATATATTTCCTAGACAAAAGAAGGATGGTGGGTGTCGAATCATTCTTGATCTAATTAGACTTAACTCCTATGTCCAGTATAACCATTTCAAAATGGAAACGTTTGTTACTGCTAATCAACTGGTTTCCAAAGGATGCTATTTGGCATGCATAGATCTGAAAGATGCATATTATTCAGTACCGATTCATGACCAACACCAGAGATATTTGAAATTTAGCTGGATGAAACAATTGTGGCAGTTTAAAGCGTTGCCTAATGGGTTAACCTCAGCTCCTAGACTATTTACAAAGTTATTGAAACCGATATTGGACTTACTCCGGGCTCAGAATCATATTGTGATGGCCTATTTGGATGATGTTCTAATCATAGGCAAGACTCAGGAATCAGCTGAATTATCTGTTTCAGCTACTAAACGTATGTTTGAGAGGTTGGGGTTTCTTATCCATCCAGTTAAATCCAAATTGATACCATCTAGAATCATTGATTATTTGGGATTCACCATTAATTCAACTCACATGTCAGTGACTCTACCTAAAGGCAAGAGATTAGAGCTAATTGACGCTTGTAGTAATCTCGTTGATGAGCAACAATCCTCCATTCGACAGGTGGCTAGTGTAATTGGCAAATTAGTGGCAGCTTTCCCTGGGGTACTATTTGGGCCTTTACATTTTCAAAATTTACAACGTGCTAAAGAACATGCACTAAAAACACATGCAGGTCATTTCGATAGGCTAATGCGGTTGCCAGTTGAAGCCATTACTGAGTTACAGTGGTGGATAACGAATGTTTCGCGTTGTTCTAACAAAATTCTGATTGATCAACCTTCAATTGTCTTACAGACTGATGTTAGTGCCTTGGGATGGGGAGCCACTGATACCAATTCTAGCTATGGGGGCAGATGAAATGTGCATGAGGCATTAATTCTTCAGGTGCGTGGTATTAATTATTTAGAGTTGCTGGGAGCATTCTATGGCTTAAAGGCGTATTGTTCTACTATGCATGATTTGCATGTTCAGCTGCAGATTGATAACACTACAGCAGTTGCATACGTCAATCACATGGGTGGAATCAAGTCGGTATCATTTGATATGCTAGTTAACCTTATTTGGCATTGGTGTATTGCAAGAAACATCTGGATTTCAGCTATCCACTTACCAGGTAGATATAACATGATGGCAGACACCAGGTCACAAAAATTCAATGACAACACAGAGTGGATGTTGAATCCGGAAATATTTAATGATGTTGTCGCCCGGTATGGTTTGCCAGATATCGATTTGTTTGCATCCAGATTAAATCACCAGTTACCAAAGTATGATTCATGGGAGCCAGACCGAGGGGCAGCAGCAGTAGATGCATTCTCGCTATTCTGGGGTGAAATGTTCTTTTATGCATTTCCTCCATTTTGTCTCATTAGTCGGTGCCTGATTAAGATTGAGTAGGACTCCGCCTCAGGCGTTTTCGTAGTCCCCGACTGGCCTACACAACCATGGTTCCCACTCGTTCTTAGACTGGTCACAGAGCCTTTTATGGTCGTTCCCAAATGCAGCAACCTGCTGCTTCACCCTGTCACAGGGGACAGTCATCCTTTACATGATTGTATTAATCTATTGGTTTGCAGATTCTGACGAGACCGTTCCTGGGGCTCAGACTATCAGGTCGTACGGTGGATGTGATTACTGCAGCCTGGAGGAATAGTACTAAGAAACAATACGTATCTTATATCAAGAAATGGGAGATCTTCTGCTTGCAGTCAAACATATCGTATCATACTGCAAGCATACCTGATGTGTTGGAGTTCCTTGCTACTTTATATTTTGATGAACGACTGAGTTATAGTGCCATTAATAGTGCCTGGAGTGCCTTATTGTCCTATCTATGGCAGGGATTGGGATAACACTCTGTTGGGTCTCATCCATTAGTATCCCGATTCATGAAGGGTATTTTTAACTGTAACCCTCCGAAGCCTAGGTATTCGGAGATCTGGGATGTGAGTGAAGTTCTCACATTACTTCGGCAATGGGCTCCAATTACATCTCTGTCTTTGCAAAGACTCACTCTTAAAGTAGTCATGCTCATGGCGCTCATTTCAGCGCAAAGTGTCCAGACGTTGCAAAAGCTATGACTGGATAGTATGGTTTCTTCTGTAAATAACATTACATTTTATGTTTATGATTTAATCAAACAGAGCAGGCCAGGGACATCAGGGGTTAAACTGAGTTTCATGGCATATCCCAAAGACATACGGCTATGTGTAGTTACGCACCTACTGCAGTATATCAAGGTCACCAAGAGCCTTAGCGGCTCCCAAATTACAATGCTCAACAGTCACAAAAAAACTCCTAAGAAGGTGTCGGTACAGACCATTTCTAGGTGGCTGAAACAAGTTTTGAGTTGTGCTGGAGTGGACACTGATGTTTTTAAATCTCACTCCACTAGGGCGGCATCAACATCGGCAGCGAGGGCACTGGACGTCCCCTTAGACCAAATCCTCGTGGCTGCAGGATGGTCCAATGAAGGGACATTTCAACGGTTTTATAATAAACCTGTTCTCACGCCAGGAGTATTTGGGCATTCTATTTTAAGTTTTGTAGGTTCCCCCTGGGAGAGAGGGGTAGTTATTGTTTATTTTTCTTATTAAAGCATTAACATGTGTAAGTTTGAATCATGTTTGAATGCATTATTTATTCATCCTGTGTCAACTGAGGCAGTGTGTCGTATGGACTTGTATCCACGGCATGAAATCACAGAGCTTTGAAATCTTCACGGAATCACTCACGTGACTCCGAAGTAAAATAGTAAGATTAAACAAGAACTTACCAGTTTGAAGTTTGATCTTTATTTAATGAGGAGTTATGTTGAGCGATTACGTGCCCACCGCTCCCAACCCTCTCTAATAAAGATCACTCGGTAGTTCTAGTCTTCTCTAAGTCTTACTATGTTACTTCGACTACTGTTATCTGTGATTTCACCGCTGCTTTGAAGATTGACGCGCGTGCGGACAGGCGGGGCTTCTTCACGTAATCGCTCAACGTAACTCCTCATAAAATAAAGATTAAACTTCAAACTGGTAAGTTCTTGTTTAATCTTACTATTCACTTGCATTTAGTTCCTTTTTTCTGTATTATATTTTTATTCTCACAATGTGATATTCTCCGCAGCAGAGAAACCAAATGTAGGTCAGTTGAATGGTTTGTAGAGCATGTATATTAATTTCCAACCCCTCCCTATCTATCTGTCTGTTGTTTTCTGCCTGTTACTACAAGGCTCAAATCAAGCTTGAGAGTCAACACCTCATCTTTTGACTGGTCATGTTGCAGACTTGTGGTCTCAACAATGAATTCCCTAACTTAAAGTAACTCACCTTTTCTATCAATTTCAGAACTGTCCATATCTGTTACGAGTTATCCACCTAAACATTTTAGCTTGGGTTTTTCCCACTCTATGACTTAGCCTAACTTGGGCATAGCAAAATGTTGTTAGCAACACATAACAGAGATAAGCATAACCATCCTCTTACTGCCCCAGTAACTAATTTGGCCTGATCTCATCCCAGTTTATGTGCATAAATTATAGGTGCAGAATTAGGCCACTCAACCCATTAAGTCTACTCCAGCATTCAATCAGTGGCTGATCTATCTTTCATTTAAAAAAACACACATTCTCCTGCCTTCTCCCCATAGCCCCTGACAATCAGTTCCCCTATTGTCAAACTCTCCAGCTCAGAGCCTAATTTAACCACATCAGGCCTGATATCAATCATTGACCCAGTTCATGTTGATCACTCTTGAACAGGATTCACAACCTCACCAGGTTGCCAGAAATGTTCCTCAAAGAGACTTCAGTACCATATGACACACTTCCTTCCCATTCTCTCCATCAGGTAAATCAATGGGTGTAATGGCATTCAGTAGATCTTCAAGTTTGCAGCCGTCAAACTACAGCCAAAAATGGGGCATGTGGTTTCTCCAGTTTATAAGAAGGGCAGATGGCTCAAGGTCTCAAGTCAAAACCAGGAGTCAAGCCTCGAGGAACTTGATGCAGTGCTGCAAGAGGATTACTGACTCTATACACATAGTTGAGGTCAGCAATTGTATCTTGATCTAGTTTACCCCCTGCCTTTAACAGAGTTCAATGCACCTTCCTCCTGTCAACCACATCTGCCCATCACAGCTGGGTTTGAACATGTATATGCCACACTGGGCCTAATACACTTTTATACATCCCATTGCCAGAAGACACATCCACATCTCATAGCATGCATACACTGCACAGTATTCAATCTATTCATGAATGGAGGAGACATTCATATACATATTTGCTTCTGTCTTGCAACACTAATTGAATCGCAGCAGTCAGCATCCAATATCATATCCCTTGAAGAAGGGAATGGTCATCCTCAATGAAGTCTATGGCCAGTATTGCCATTGAAAGCAATGATAGTGCCTTCCTTAAATGGAATTCTGTTTCTCACATCCCTCTCCCCTCATCCAACAATTTCTTCGGATCTAGATCCTGCAAAGGATGCAAGCTTGGCTTTCACACTTCCCACAATTTCTCTTCACCAAAACATGAAACTTGTGCTGTTCTCCTTCAGTTTCAGCAACTATCCAAATGATGAGAGTCGAGTCAGCAGAATGGAGCCAGTGACATCACCGATACTCAACATGATATTCAGAGCCACCACCTTAATATATTGGTCTCCAAAGCTCACAGAAGGGTTCCCTACTGCAACCCTTGCATCCCCTCTCTCTCCGTCACCCCCCCACCCTAGTCATGAAACTAATTTCACTATCGTCCTGTTAAATTTTGCTATCTGTACAACTAGTTGTCACCTACCCCGCAGCCAACAATGGACCATTGTGGGTTCCACCTTTTCTTCATCATTGTCGCTTTATGCATCCCCCCCGATGCGGGAGATGATTGCCCCGACCTGGAGGGCTTGAGGCCTCCGACTGCGGGAGAGCAAAGAAGGGAAGAAATTTGAACTTTTTTTTCACCTTCCATCCTCCGTGCTTACCACGAGTTTCATTTTTTTTAAACTCGGGAGAGCTCTTGGAATGAACTCGTACCGTGGGACAGGGCTTAAAGTATTATTGTGATTGTGATCTTTCATTCCTTTGTTCTATATATCTCTCTCTCTATATCACCATCTATATCACTCAATTCCCTTTTCTCAGTCAGAAGAAAGGTCTCGACCCAAAACATATTTCTTTTCTCTAGATATGCTGCCTGACCCGCTGAGTTACTCCAGCTTTTTGGGTCTATCTTTGGTTTAAACCAGCATCTGTAGTTGCTTCCTGCATATTTTACCTTCCGAACACCTTGAGTAGATAAGGTCTCCTTCTGATCTAGTGGCTCTGTTTCTCATTCTTCAAGCGGGTTTTCATCTGCAGTTCTTCATTTTCCTATCTGCGTTGCACTCCAAGGGAAATGCATACTATTGCATCCATGTTGGGAAACAGCTGGCTGTTACAAGTGTCTTGGAATATAACAGATTCCTTCCTTCTTGGAATAAACACTGCCTGCAGCCTTTCGCAACCATAAAGGTGTGTGTCTAGAAGTTCCTACCACTAGACTACCAACCACTACTAGGAATCAATGAACAGCTAATCTTCAAGTAGTTGATGATCCCTTTAAATGGTACTTGTGGGTGGTTTCCCTGCTGCTGAAACTACTTTCAGCTGTGTGAGGTTAACACAAAGTCCAATTTGGCAGCACTGCTTCTGTTCAACCTTGAACTGGTTGGCATCGCAATCTGCCAACTCTGCATACTTGCAGCAAGGCAATGAGGCCCACGCTAACCTTTTTCCCCACTGTGTGTTTGACATATGTTACATAGTGTGCACTTACACAGAGGTCAGAACCAAGTCGCCTGCACTGTGGACAAACTTCAAGCTGCGTGACACAGTTTTTTCATTCCATAAGATAATGGTGCATCAATCAGAAAAGGAAGAAGAAGCAAATTGAATTACTCAAACTGTTCTTAAGAATTTTTGGCATGGCACTTATTTCACAAGCTTTAAATCTAGGGGTTAATTTTAAATATCTAACGTAATGGAAACATTAAGCATAAATCTCTTGGTTCCAGAGGGTGACTGAGAGGCCTCCCTTCCAGGAGATACACACACCATTCAATCCAAAAAGACAGAATTGAATTCATTCGCCGCCACAAGTATGTTCCACAACATCAACTGAGACAGAAAATATTTGTATATGAATGCCCCACTGTTAATATTCCTCTTTTCAGAGCACTGAGATCATTGCCCAGAGCCAGGCATTGTTTTTTTCCAAAAG
This sequence comes from Malacoraja senta, assembly GCA_038087875.1. NCBI lineage: Eukaryota > Metazoa > Chordata > Chondrichthyes > Rajiformes > Rajidae > Malacoraja > Malacoraja senta. The sequence continues at coordinate 40,246 of JAXLNO010002680.1, read as the reverse complement.
AATGTGTTCAAGGACTTCAGCTTCCTCCTCTGATCCCACCTCCTCTGTTTGTCAGTAATCTGCAATTATCATTGAACTGAAGAAATATCCCAAGTTCTTTTGACACTAATGTTAAAGAATTTGACCCAGTGCCACTTAATGAGCCACAAAGCATGTGAGTAAAGATTTGGGCAAAGTGAGAAGCTTTAAGGAGCATTTTAAATTAAAGAGGAATTGGGAGATGCAAAATAACTTTAGGAGGGAATTCTGAAGCTTCGAGTTTCTGCAAAGCATACGGGTCTAAGGTGGAACAAATTCTAAGGTGGATGTCACAGGGATAGAGAGGAGTATGGCTATAAAGTTGTGAGAATAATGATGAAAATGTTTCAATGGAAACATTCTTTGACCAGAAACTAATGTAGGTCAGGGACAACAGGAGAATTGTTCAAACAGGATTTGGTGCAGGTCACGGTGCAGGCTGCAGAATTTTCAATGAGAATATCATAACCGAAGGTAGGAAATTACTAAAGCTGTGCGATGAGAAACATTAAAGACATGGACGAGGGTGCAAATAGCAGGGTAACTGAGGCAGGGGTGCAAATGCATAACCTCATCAAATTGGTGTCAAGCATTCTCAGAGAGGAGGACAGTGGAGGTGATTTCTCTTTTTCTGTCATGTAGTTGTCAGAAAGGTGATGATGATGATATTCCATATAACTTGTTTTGTGAGTCTTTAATGCAGATTTTGACCTTGCCGAAGAAAAGGGGAGAATAACATTGAGCATAAAACAAATGCCTGGAATAACCCAGTGGATCAGCCACCATCTGTGGAGGGAAATGGACAGACAACATTTTGGGTTGGGACCCTTCTTCAGGCATTACTGTGCCTATTTGTTTTTTTCAGTTTGGCTGCTGTTTCCACACATAAACAACAATTGATGCAGTGTGTATGGATGGTTGCGTTCATTTTTGTTAAATTAGTCTGCTTTGAAAAAACCTACTACAGCCACAATGTTTCAGAAGAATTCCTCTTCTCACTGTTGTCTTTGTTCACGATACGTTGGAATATTGGTATTTATTGCCCATCTGTCACCTGATGATTCTAGTTAACATGAATAATTTTCATTACATGCAAAAAGGGGCATGCTCCTGCATTGTATGTACATTTTGTTTATTCCACACCTATTGAAAGAGACGAAAAGCAGCTGGATATAGATGGTGGTGTGAATGTCCATAATATACAAGTATCCATGGAAACATTGGTGGGAAGGCAATATGGAGAGATTCAGCTGTCAATTCCACATTAACAGAGATTGTGCAGAAGGTAATGCTTGATCAAATGCAGTGCTCATTTGGCCCTAAGGTTCTTTGATATGAATTAATCTTGATATTTGTCCACCGGGCAAGTGTCCTATGTCAAATGATTGAAGATTTTTTTAAACATAAAAATAATATCTTGTTTGATAGAGATAAAAGCAGTATGTTTTATGGACACTCAACAGGTCAAGCAGCATTAATAGAAAGAGAAGCACAGTAAACAGTTCAGGTTGAGGGCCTTGCATCAGAATTGGGAAAGAGAAATCACGCTCCATTTAAATTGCAGAAAGGGTGGGCAGGGTATGGATGGATGGGTAATGCCGGCTGTATGTAAAGGAAGAAACTCGGGGAAAAGGAACCAAAACCCCTACAGGGTATGTATGGATGGGTAATGCCGGCTGTATGTATAGGTCTTTTTTTTTAAACTTTGATTTACTGCTGAATAGATATGTTTCATTGAATAGATTAGTTTTTGGCTTGTCTTACATTTTTACTCATGAAGCCAACGAAGGAATTTAGTCCATTTTGCTTCCAATAAAAAAAATCTTCTCAAATTACTTACAAATAATTGACCACAGCACCTAGTCCTCATTCCTGGCATATTTTGGCTGTTAGAACTCGGGATTCAATTCAGTGAATTCACAGAAATAAGCTTTCTTCTCAGTTTCTAACTGGCTAGTTCTGCTGTAAGATTATTGAACTGAATCTTTAACTATTTGTTTCACCTTGGGTGCTTCGTGTCCAACTGACTATCTCCTGTAATTTTACTTTATAACATAAACTGAATGTAGCCATGATAGCTTCAGCTCATGTTGCTGCATTCCAGAATCACTTTCCACTTTTTACACAGTGAGTGGTGAATGCCTGGAGCGCAATGGTGGTGGTGGAGACAATTCGGCTTGTACACGCTAGAATTTAGAAGATTGAGGGGGGATCTTATAGAAACTTACAAAATTCTTAAGGGGTTGGACAGGCTAGATGCAGGAAGATTATTCCCGATGTTGGGGAAGTCCAGAACTAGGGGTCACAGTTTAAGGATAAGAGGGAAGTCTTTTAGGACTGAAATGAGAAAATCATTTTTTACACAGAGAGTGGTGAATTTGTAGAATTCTCTGCCACAGAAGGTAGTTGAGGCCAGTTCATTGGCTATATTTAAGAGGGAGTTAGATGTGGCCCTTGTGGCTAAAGGGATCAGGGGGTATGGAGAGAAGGCAGGGATGGGATACTGAGTTGGATGATCAGCCATGATCATATCGAATCGCGGTGCAGGCTCGAAGGGCCGAATGGCCTACTACTATTTTCTATGTTTCTATGTTTCTATACAATCATGCCATTTATAAAACTTTTGGATAGGCACATGGATATACTGGGAACGGAAAGATTTGGATCCCATGCAGGTGGAGGATTTCGTTTTGGAGATACAACTTGGAAACGGGTCCTTCGGCCCACCAAGCCCCCGTCGACAAGCGATTCGCATACACTAGCCATATCCAACTCAACAGGAACAATTTACAATCTTTACCAAAGCCAATAAACCTACAAACCTCTACATCTTTGGAGTGTGGGAGGAAACTGAGCATCTGGGGAAAACCCACGTGGTCAGGGGGAGAATGTACAAACTCCATGGAAACAACACCCATAGTCAGGATTGAACTTGGGTCTCTAGTGCTGTAAGGCAGTAACTTTACCACTGCACCAACTTTAACTTTGCATCATGTTTGGCACATATATTATGGTTCCAAGGCCTGTTCCAGTGCTATATTGTTTATGTTCTGATACCTGTTTTTAAAGTTGAAGTGTAATTTCTAAATAGAAATGGTAGAGTTGTACTACGTTATGAAAGTGATTTAATTAGAAGTAGGAAAGTGTCATTACACTATATATTGTTCCTCTTTCAGCAAATTAGTGTGATCCATATTCCTTCTTTTCTACTTACAAATGCCTTGATCTATAAAGGTGAAAGATGTCAAATGTACTGTTAAAATATGACGTCGCAAAAGGCACAGGTTGAACGGGCAAAATTTCCTGTGGTTAAATGATCTCAGATGTGATTGTGAAATTTCCAATCAAATATGACAAAGAGAAAGTTGTGCCAATTTTGAAATCTCAGATAGAAACTGTGAAATAGGTCAAGTCAGTTGTCAAGTCCTCTCCCAATGTGTGGCACTGATTTCAGTGACAAACACCATTTCCTCAAACTGTTATCAGCCACGGTTATCTGTCACCCAGCTGACAATGACGCTGAAGATCTTCAGTTGCTACAATGACCTTGTTAGTTCTGACAAAGCATGCCTGTCTTTCCAATATTTTCAATTTTTACCTTAGAAGAACAGAATTATTAAGGCACAGTACAAGGCCATTGGGCCCACTATGTTAGTGTCAGCTCTCGATCAAAAAAGCTCTTTATCCAGTCCATTGATTCTCTCTCCGTAATCATATATTTATCCAATTCCTCTTTGAAGGCCGCGATAGAACCCACCTCTTCATATCTGCAGGCAGTGCATTTCAGATGCCATTTACACTCTTTTGATTGAGGTATACAGCATGGAAATAGGCCATTCATGCCAGCTAGCCCATACTGACCAAGGTGCCCCATCTACGTTAATCACACCTACCTGCATTTGGCCCATATCCCTCTAAACCTCTCCTATCGATGTACCTGCCCAAATGTTTTTTTAAATGTTGTTATAGTTCCTGCCACCAGTATCTCCTTTGGCAGCTTGTTCCATATACCCCCACCCTCTGCAATCCTTTCTTATTATTTAAGCGATCTTCTCTAAGCTTCGGTTGCTTTGCGCTCATGCACGCATACACGCACGCATACACATACACACACACTAACGCACACGCGCACACACAGTCGCTAGGTTTTGACAGACTGCTTTATGCTTGTTGATCAAACTATGGCAACAGATATAAGACAGTCATGAGATAATGAATCTGATAGACACCTCAGATCAAAACATGGCCATCACACAGTTTCCAGAAGGATAGCTGTAAAATGAAAGCATAGTATGTTGTCATCCTGTGGTAGCTTCCTTTTCCTGTACTAAAATAGAAATTTGGGCTAATATCCACAGGAGGGCAAGGTGTAAATGTGAAATTCTTAATGTGTAGGAAGGAACTGCAAATGCTAGTTTATAACGAAGATGGGCACAAAATGCTGTAGTAACTCAGCAGGTCAGGCAGCATCTCTGGAGAAAAGAAATAGGTGATGCTTCTGAAGAAGGGTTCCGACTCGAAACATCACCTATTCCTTTTCTACAGAGATGATGCCTGGCCCATTGAGTTACTCTAGCATTTTCTGAAATTCTTAATTTGATTAGGACATGTCAACAAATGAGATGAGGACAACCAAATCTGAGATTGTCTCAGTACACCAAAAGGAAAATCTACTTGTGCAAGTTTCTTCAGTTTAGTTTATTGTCACGTGTACCGAGGTACAGTGAAAAGCTTTTGAAAAAAAATTCTGAAGGAGGGGAAATGCAAGGACAAACATAGGATTTAATAGGAACATGTGGAGAAGCTTATGTAAAGGCTGTTCTGCTTTTCAATAAGATTATGGCTGATTCTGTGCTTTGTCTACTATCGTGCCTGATTTCTAAATGTGCTGACCAATTTAGCGGCCAGAAGTCCATAAATCTAAGCCTTACATATCTTCAAGAATGGAACATCTACTGATTTCTGAGGCAGAATAATTCCAAAGAATTATTTATTTAACAAGTCGTAAAAGCTTTGTCATTTATCCTGGTGCGATGCCCCTTGGTTTTGAAGTCTCCAACAAGAGGAAATAACCTCTTGGCATCTGTTCTGTTCATCTCTCCTAGAATCATCTATACCTCAGCGAGATCATCTCCGATTCTTCTCAACACCAGTGACTATTGACCCTAATTCTCCATTATGAGACAGCACCTTTATTCCCAGATATTTAATTAATTAACGTAAACTGTAGCATCCATGACTACAGCAAGTCCAATCATAATCAGGTACAACAGATACCATCTGCTCCTCACCTTCATGATCTAGCCCCATAATCACTTAAAATATCACCACCTCACATTGCTTACGAAGCCAGAAAGCAATCTCTCCATACATGTCTGTTGTGTTCTTCTGCCTTGGGCTTTCTTGCCTGATGAGGTAGACTGACTGTCAGACAAGTTGGATGTCAGAAAGAAAGCCTGGAGAGAAAACAATGATTAAAACGGGTTGTGCAATTAAAACTGAATGGTTTAAGAGCTCCTGTTATCCTGTCCAAAATTTCTGACTCTACTTTAATTACTGCTTAACTCCTCTACCCTACACCAGGCTTCTCTCACACGCACTGAAACAAATACACTTTTGATGCAATGATGCAGAATTTGTGGTCAGTGGTGAGATTGGAGAGTAAAAAAAAGATCTTAACATTTGCATATCCCTGGTGAGTAATGCTGGCTTGCCTTCAGTTTCAGCAGTAGGCCCCAGTGAGGTGTGGTGACACAACAAGTACTGCATTTAGAAAATTTCCCAAACTATAAAAATTAGGCGTCTCATCAAAGAGCCTAAAAATATTCTTTAAAATCTAACATATTTAAATTCATTTAAATTATATCAGGGGTCACAGATTAAGAATAAGGGGTAGGCCATTTAGGACTGAGATGAGGAAAAACGTTTTCACCCAGAGAATTGGGAATCTGTGGAATTCTCTGCCACAGAAGGCAGTGGAGGCCAACTCACTGGAAGTTTTCAAGAGAGAGTTAGATATAGCTCTTTGGGTTAACGGAATCAAGGGATATGGCGGAGAAAGCAGGAACGGGGTACTGATTTTGGATGACCAGCCATGATCATATTGAATGGTAGTGTTGGCTCGAAGGGCCGAATGGCCTACTCCTGCACCTATTTTCTATGTTTCTATGTTTCTATTTAAAGATTTAACAATGCTCTCACTTTAGTTTAGTTTAGAGATACAGCGTGGAAACAGGCCCTTCAGCCCACCGTGTCCACACCGCCCCATGATCACCCATACACTCATTATATCCTACACACTAGGGACAATTAACAGAAGCCAATTAACTTACATACCTGCTTGTCTTTGGAATGTGGGAAGAAAACAGAGCACCAGGAAAAAGCCCATGCATTCACAGGGGGAATGTACCAGCTCCACACAAACAGCACCTGTGGTCACGATTGAACCTGAGTTTTTGGCAACGTAAGGCAGCAACTCTACTAGTGCGCCACTGCGCAGCCCAGGTTGGATCCAATTGCAGGTTCTTCAAGCATATTCCCTTGCTAGGGACTCGCTGCAACTTTAAACTCTGTTACTGGACTCTATAGAGAATTCTGGACATTCAAAATGAAATTCCTGACAAAATCCAACCCACGATTGGAACAATTGAATATTAGTCATAGAGCTTGAGTGCGCCATTCAGCCTCCTATGTCCAATTACCTCAGAATAAGATTTAATTTAGTTTAGTATAGAGATACAGTGTGGAAACAGGATCTTTGGCCTACTGAGTCCATGCCGAACAGCGATCCCCGAACACTAGCACAATCCTACACACTGGGGATAATTTTACAATTTTACAGAAGCCAATTAACCTACAAACCTGTACGTATTTGGAATGTGGGAGGAAACCGGAGCACCCGGAGAAAACCCATGCGGTCACAAGGTGAACGTACAAACTCCGTACAGACAGCACCTGTAGTCAGGATCAAACCTGGGTCTTTGGTAATGTAAGGCAGCAACTCTACTGCTGCGCCACTGTGCTACCCTTGAAATGCACTCTGCCAGTGCTGAAGAACATGTCAGATCTTCCAGCTCTGCATTATTTACCTGTGCTCACTCCATATTTTGTGTTCTCCTTAATAGCTACCAATTATTGATTGCAAAAAAATGATGGATCTTTCACAGCCTCCACTCATGGCAGAAAAAAATCACTCTCATGTACGCACACACGCACACAAACTTATTACCTTCCTACTTGCTTGTTACTGACATCGTCGCTTTCAATTACTTATTCAAGGGTCCTCAGACCCCTTTGAACATGAACACGTCCCAACCTGTCACCATTTAAAGAAAAAACTCAATATTTTTCTTTTTTCTGGGAACGTGAATAACATCTTGCATTTCCATATTGTATTTCACCTGCCATTTTGTTGTCCATTAAACTCTTTGGCCCTTTGGAGTATCTTTTCACTCCAGCCATTGGGAAGAAGGTGTCTTCTTCTTCTTGCGTATGGTGTACACAGCCTAAAGTTGTAGGACAACTTGTTCTATTTGATCTTATTTGATTGTGCACACCAGGTTGACTGCATTAGTTGAAACAGGGAAGGTTGCAATCTCCCACCCCGGAAGAAGGTGTAAGAGCCTGAAAACCGTAATGTCCAGGTTCAGGAGCAGCCTCTGCGCAAAACCCATCAGGCTATTGAAAACTACAAACTCACACTAAAGTACAAACTGCCTTGATCGTACTATGGACTTGGGGCTTTGTTTTTTTATATCTTTGCACAATATTGTTTGTTTTTTATATATTCAACTTTTTTGTTGTTTAATATGGTGTCTACTGAGTACTATATTTACATATCTGTTGTGCTGCTGCAAGAAGAATTTCATTGTTCCATTTCGGGACACACAACAATAAAACACTTAACTCTTGACAATCTCTTTATTACCTAACTACAACCTGCCAATTCAAGCAGGACCATTTCCTTGTTAATTAACTTTCAATCCACGTGAGAATATTGACCTCAATTATGTGAACTGTTATTCTATTTAGCAAGCTCCAGTACTGGATTTTATTGAACGCTCTCCCAATACACTGTATCCATTACTTCCCTCTCATCTACACTTGTTATTCTTATCCAAAACATTGATATAGATTGTGAACAACTGGGGGCCCATCAACAAACATGAATCAGTTTAAATGTTTTCTTTGCGCAAACTCAATAGAAATTTGAATTAAGGAAACTGTAAAATGTCCTGTTCATCCCTCACTAATTTTACATTATCAGAAAGTAACATTCTACTCCTTTTTCAGGAGCATAATCAAATGGATTATCCAGTGAAAGCAGATATATGCGGGAGCATAGTAATTTCCTTAGCTTTATTTCCTTAAGTGTGGATCATAATGATATTCATAAGTTTCCTGAAACAAGTCAGATAGTCTTAAATTACTATTGAAACAATGTGAAAATGAATTTTATCATTCAAAAAGCATGGTTAAATTTAATAATTGCCTTGTTTGATGGATAAGAAGTTAGCAAGCAGCAAACAATCTTTGGTTTGTATGAATTTCACAGCTAGCAATCATTCAACTAAATACATAGATTCAAGATAGAAAGTGATTTGCTTGTAGAATAGTTCATATCCTTTGAATAGTGAAAGGCTTGGATAGAATGGATGTGGAGAGGATGTTTCCACTAGTGGGAGAATCTAGGACTAGAGCTCAAAGCCTCAGAATTAATGAACGTTCCTTTACAAAGGAGACGAGAAGGAATTTCTTTAGTCAGAGGGTGGTGAACCTATGGAATTATTTGCCGCAGAAGGCTGTGGAGGCCAAGTCAATGGATATTTATTAAGGTAGAAATAGATAGATTCTTGAATAGCATGGGGTTATGGGGTTAGGAGGGTGAGATAGATCAGCCATGATTGAATGGTGGAGTAGACTTGATGGGACGAATGGCCTAATTCTGCTCCTTTCACATGACCTTATGACCATCTGTTGAATATGCCTTGCTGAACATTTTAACCCAATTCAGTTTTGCAATGACACATTGTACTGTGCTCTTCAATAAAGTCAACAGAAATTAATATTGGGTGGAGTGTAAAGCAAACATTCCATCCCATCGTGATTTTCACCATCCCTATGCCAATGCACAGCACCGCTGCTGCTACACACTGGGTATCAGAGGAGTGAAAGACCGTAAGTCCACATCACAGGTGTGGTACAGTGAGGCAGTGGTAGAGTTGCTCCCTTACAGCGCTAGAGACCTGACTTCGATCCTGACTACAGGTGATGTCTGTACGGAATTTGTACATTCTCCCTGTGGCCACGTGGGTTGTCTCCGTGTGCTCTGGTTTCCTCCCACATTCCAAGGACATGCAGATTTGCAGATTAACTGGCCTCTGTAAATTGCTCCTTGGGTGCAGGATAGAACTAGTGTATGGGTGATTGTTAGTTGGCACACACTGACTCACTGGGCCAAAGGGCCCAGTCTCTAAACCAAAACTAAATTGGTAAACATCAAATTATTGTTCCTGAAAATGTATGATAAAGTCAGTGTTAAATTTATTTTAATGATGTGTCTGATTTACATTCCCAATTTCAATCCATTGACTAACTGTATTAGGGCTATTGTTGGAGGTAGATGGTAACATTCAATGTTTAGCAGAAAGGGGAACCTGACGTTATCACATTGGTCTTATGTTGTACGTCCTACCTAATTTTCCTCTCCATTGAAGCACGTGTTCTTCTTCTGCCAACACTGAGAATTGCCCCGATGGTTTCAATTTAAACAATAACGATATTGAATAGTTTCTTTTATCAGGAAACACTCAATCAAGCTTGTCTGTCCTTAATAGAGTTCAACTGTACAGTCAACCATTCAGGGAAAGTATAATTGAAAAATGAGTCTGACTTAACATACAAAGGCATCTTTGGAGACCTTCCAGAATTTATTCATCACATGAAAAGGGGACCTCTCATTAAATGTTCATCATTAGAGCGAGTGATTTTTGTTATCTCTGAAATCAACTGAAAATAATAGTTTAACAGGGATTTCTGAGTTGTTTTCTTGACCAGCCATTGTAACACAAGTAGAAATACCAGAAACAACATACTCCAAGTGATTATCTTTCTTGGCCTCGGGACTCTTGTTCAAATTTGCAATAATTGTCAGACATACAGTAGATTACAAATTTTGAGAATATTGCTGCAGATTTCAGACCATGCCTAATGATTTCTCCGATTATCCGGCTGCACTCAACAGATTTGTTCACGTAAAATGAAAACAGAATGAACATTGTATTAACTTGGATAGGAGGTTTGGAGAACTATTTTGGAGAAGTGAACAAAGAAAAGTAGCATAGTCAGGAAAATGCTTTGAATATAGTTGTGATTTCGTTACAAAGGAGCAGCAGATGGGTATAATAAACTATAATTGCTATTAAAACTATTGTTCTAGTTTAGCATTAAAAGGGAATTGAAGAGGAAACAAACAAAAGTTATTTGCGCTAAAATAGTAAAAGCCTCAAATAAAGGGGAAGGTGAAGTACAAAATAATCAGGCACATTTGCAATAGTAGACATAATGGATGTCCAAAGGCAAAATTAGATGCCTACTAGTGAATAATTTTGTTTATTAGTATATATAGATATGAATGTTTCTTTTGGTATACATTTCATGTCTATTTGGTATACATTTCATGTGTACTTGACACAGCATTTACAGAATCTCTTTTTAAATGTTTCGAGGTGCAACTTATGGTATTATTCATGGCTTATTGACTAAACTTTTTTAAACATCGTAAGACCGAAAAAGCTATCAGTCATCATATCCCCTTGATAGTGTGAGAAGCCATTGCCTTTCCTGTGTGAAAGCCTGCTTCCAGAATTGCTCTATTATAATGAGTTTACTGTTCGGTTTCAATTAGGGTCAGCTGGGAGAAAGTTGCCCAAATTGTGAAAGGAGCCAGCATTTCAATTGCTTTCTTCATCGTCTCTTTCTTTCTAAGCGGCTCTGTATTTTTTTTTTTTTTTGCTACGCTGTTCAGTTCCTGTATTTAAATTTCAAAGTGCTGTCAGTAGTGTTGTGAATCAACCATTTTGGGAAGTTGATTGCTGAATTTTCAGCTACCTTCAGTACAAGCAGAATACAAGCCTATACACATTACTCTGGATTCAGGTTGGCAAGCTATTTTTCAAATTGCTTGAGGCACTGTCTTGCATTGATTTATGATGTCTGAATTGCCAAATGTGGTGCATCCCTGAATTTCTCACAAACTAAGACAGGTGAAGGCAAAGTTAAGAGATTTTGTCCTGCTTGTCATTCTCACCACTGAAATAGAGTATGTTTGTGTGGAAATTGTCCCACAGTCTGGTAAACAAGTTCTCTGACAGCTTCCTTTTAAAAGGATGAAATATGAATTATGTGATAAAGCTTGGGGAGGCAGGGTAATTAAAAGTGGCATTTGGATAACAAAAAAACCTTGATTGGTTATAAAAATGGGGGGGAAACCTTGATTGGTTATATTTTTTAATTAACTCATACGCATCAAATTATATCAATGAGACATATGACCATTATTAACCTCTGACCACAGGATTTACTATTCTGCTCTTCATCTGACAACAGCAAGGGACCAGGATCCAATTAAAGGTTTACAGGCCATAAAAGATGCACAATAAAAAAGCAATGAACATCAAAAATTAATTAGGGTGGTTCAAGATCCCTAATTCACATAGAGAATCTGCTTCCACACTCAGGAACAAAACCATTTGTACACCAATGTTTTAATTAGGAAAATAAACACAGCACAAATTCATATGTCAACATGTTTTCTTTTTGCATTTTGAATTATTGAATGAAAATAAACAAAAGAAAATATTCCCAAACACGACAAGCCTCATTTGCTGATCATGCCAGTGTGGTAGGCACTGCATATCAAGCCTGTTTGTTCTGCCTCTGCCCTATGGCATGAGTATGAAATAGTGAGTGGGTGGCAATACCTATTTATAATTGGCAGAGAAAGATGCCGGAAGAACAGATTTATTGGAGAGTTTATTAGAGAAAAGAAATACTATGAATGATCCTATCTCATGAATAGTTCCATTAGACAGAGCAGTACAACACCATCAAGTGAGGCAATTTTAAATAGTGCCATTTCATTTGTATTCCGCAGCCTGCTCATGCTAAGTACAAACAGTAGCACTCTGAGTCTGCACATCCTGTGATCCCCAACTGTGTAGCTACATTGCTGATGGTAACTGATGGAGGAAACAGACTTGCACTGGGAACTACTTCAACTGACTCAGTCATTTGTTGTTATTGTGGGACATCTACAGTAAAACATTTGCTTTCAGATTTTATTTTTTGTTCCACACAGTGTGGAAAGATGTAAAATGATTCTGTCCTTTCATTTTTTAAATCTGCTAATACATCTCAATCAAAAATATATTTTTTCACTTAGTTATATAGACAATACACAATAGACAATAGGTGCAGGAGTAGGCCATTCGGCCCTTCGAGCCAGCACCGCCATTCAATGTGATCATGGCTAATCATTCCCAATCAGTACCCCGTTCCTGCCTTCTCCCCATATCCCCTGACTCCACTATTTTTAAGAGCACTATCTAGCTCTCTCTTGAAAGCATCCAGAGAACCTGCCTTCACCGCCTAATCCAATCTTTTTACGTTCTTCATTAGTACGGGTGTCAGGGGTTATGGGGAGAAGGTAGGAGAATGGGGTTAGGAGCGAAAGATAGATCAGTCATGATTGAATGGTGGAGTAGACTTGATGGGCCGAATGGCCTAATTTTGCTCCTATCACTTATAACCTTATGACCATACCTCTTGAAAGTTTGTACATAAGTTGGCACTTTGTTTCTGAACCACTTACCCTTTGAACTTTTATTTCCACTATTCAGGTGTAAAGGATGATAAGCTTCAACAACTCTTGAATGCAAATGTTCCTCTATGTCTTTCAACCAAGTCGATGACAGCCTTAAGAACACTGAAATAACTCAATTCTGAAAGTCTTCAACCTGAAACATCAACTGGTTTCTCTATCCACAGAAGCTGCTTGACTGGCTGATTTCTTCCAGCATTTTTATTTTTGTTTCAGATTCCAGCACCTGCAGTTATATTTTACTACTACAGCCTTTGTTCAGAAATTTCAGATAGTGAAGCTGCTTATTTTTAATGATGATCTCCTCTAGTCCCTATAGTTTATTTATCTGCTCCGTTATGAACTATTTCATTTACTTTAGTTTATTTTATTTTATTGTCATATGCACGAAGGTACAGTGAAATGCATTTTCTGCCTTGCTCCAGCATCCCTTAAAAAAAAAGCTTTTAATGCTTGGAAACAAAATCCTTCTCAGATCCAGCTGAATTATTGCTCAGTCCGCCTCGACCTACGTTATCTCCCAGTTGCCAAACACTTTAAATCCCCTTCCCATTCCCACACTGACCTTTCTGTCCTGGGCATCCTCCATTGTCAGAATGAGGCAAAATATAAATTGGAGGAACAACACCTCATATTTTGCTTAGGCTGCTTACATCTATAACTTCAAGTAACCCTAGCATCCTCTCTCTCTCTGTCCTTCCCCAACCCTTGTTGTCATATTAGTTTTACTGTTGTCCTGTGAGTTTCTCTGTCTGTATAACTCGTTATCACCTATCCCACAACCAACAATGGACCATTGTGGGCTTCACAATTCCTTGATTTGTCCTATTTATTCGTTCATTTGTCCTTTGTACCTTCTACTGTATATCTCTCATTCTCCTTTTCCCTGACTCTCAGTCTGAAGGAGGATCTTGACCCAAAACGTCACCTATTCCTTATCTCAAGAGATTGTGCTTGACTTGCTGAGTTACTCCAGCTTTTTGTGTCTGTCTTATAGCATTGTTCTTTGTTTCTGGAAGAAACACATTTTAGAGAGTACAACACCACGTTATTATCAAATACCATATTTCTGCACGAGCCCAAACATCAAACGCTAGATTTGGATCTAGATAAAAGGTAGATAAGTTTCTAGACACAAAACACATCAAGGAATATGGGGAGAGAGTAGATGTATGATATTAGGATAGCTGTGATCATGTTGAACAGGCTCTAAGGGCCAAATGACTTATTCCCTGCTTCTATTTTCTACATATCTTATATTTACTGAGCCAAAACTCAAAGTGCCCTCCCTGAGATCTGTGACCTCCCACTACCTCAAACACGACCTTGCATCAGGGTTACAGCTACTCTTAGCTACTTAGCCTCAGGCTCACTCCAGGTTGCTCCAGCTAATCTCTGGTGCATCTCATAGTTTGCTGCTTGTTCATTGATTCATTAAGGATGTCACCCAAACTCCACATTCCAAGAAAGAAGACTGCATCTATGTTCGCTCAATGCACAGGAGCAAGCAGAGTAGCCTCGGGCATGTTCCTGCATTGTAGACCTTTTTATAGTCCAGGCAGTAGTACACTGGACTCTTGCTGACAGAAGTATATTTGTTTTGTTAGGAGAATGTGGCAGTAATCCCGGAGGGCTGTCATCGACTGTCCACAGGAGGTATTTTCTTTGTTTTCAATGTTCCACCAAACGATCTAGGTCCCGCCCGTTCCATGAGAGGATATTCCCATCCCTTACCATTATTGCATCCCCCATTCAATCAGCAGCAACACTCCCCTGTATCGAGAAATGTGTTGGCTTACTGAATGTCCCTGTAAGAGCAGACTGCATATATCTCGCCCTGCTAGGCTAAATGCCAACTGCAAAAAAGAAAATCAGTGCATACATAGAGAGTACTGCTAAAATTGACAATAGTAATTTCAGTGTGACACTATGCAGAGAAACTCAATAAAAATGCTTGTGAACCACAAAATTGAAGATCTCAATCTTTATGAACTTTAAGAAACAGCATGACTCACAAAGCTGTTTTAACACCATTTAAAAGATAACAAGACAAATTCCAACTAATGTCAAAACAGATAAACAATTTTCTATGCAGAAAATTAAAAAAAAAATCTGTACATGCTCGTGATAAAAATTATATAGTTATGTTGTTAAGTGTTTCTGTTTTAACTACAAGCAAATTATGGCACCAGGAAAGATAAATATAGGTGACTATAATTACTTACTACACTTTGCACCATTTATCAAAAGAAATACCACATCCTATCAAAGAGCAATGATTTATTAAATCCCTACAATAATTTTGGCTTCAGTAAAATGCATGGAAATCTATTTCATGAACCTATTTCATTAATCTATTTCAGTAAAGTTGTTCAATCCAAAGCTAGGCTTTAAGTAAGGGAAACTATGAGGAGTGAGTTAACTGGGATAGATTGGGGAGCTACTGCGCAGCTCTGGTTGCCCCACTACAGGAAGGACATGGGGGCTTTGGACAGGGTTTTGAAGAGGTTTATCAGAATGCTTCCTGCCATGGAGGAAATTTGCTATCAGGAGAATCAGAGTCGGGTCCATCAGCCCAACTTGTGAATGTGGACCAAGATGCCCCATCTAGGTTAGTCCCATTTGCCCGCTGTTGGCCCATATCCTGCTAAAGCTTTCTTATCCATGTACTTGTCCAGATGTCGGAAAAACTTGGATTCTTTTCTCTGGAGCTTTGGAGGTTGCAGGGTGACCTGCAAGAAGTATTAAAATTATAAGAGGAATAGATGGGGTGAGCTGTCAAAACCTTTTCCCCAGGATGGCAATGTCAAAAACCAGAGGGCATAGTTTTAAGGTGAAAGGGACAGAATTTAAAGATGAGTGAGACACGGTTTTCACAAGGTGGATGGTGGGTGCCAGGAATGTGCTGCCAGGTAGAAGGTAGAGGCAGATATGATATGGCATTTCAAAGGCTTTAGATAGACACATGGATATGCAGGAAATGCAGTATATGGACAGGCAGAGAAGATTAGTTTAACCTGGCATTCTATTTGGCGCGAATATTGTGGGCCAAAGGGCCTGTTCCTCTGCTGTACCGTTCTATGTTCTACATTCATTAAAAGGCATGACAGCACAGAAACAACGGTTAATTTTTGAGGAATACATAAAAGAACTCCAATAGTCATACATATCTGCTAAGTATAAAAATATGAAAGGTGACCCAATCCTGCTAACAAAAGAAGTTAAGAATAATTTTAGATCCTAAGAAGATTTGTGTAGGAATGCCAGACAATTTGATCAAACCTGAGGGTTGAACACAGTTTAGATTTCAGCAAAAAGGATATGAAATACTTGTTCTCAAGCTTAATTCATTTTAGACTTTAGACTAAAAGTGTAATGTCTAAAATGAATTAAGCTTGAAAAGAAGTATGTGAAAATAAATATGCAAGAAGCAGACAATAATTTTTTCTAAAATATGTTAAGAAAGGAAAGAGACGTTTAGAGAAAACAAATCACTATGGTCAGGAATGTGGAATTCATAAGTGGGGATAGATAGATCACTAAGCATTTAATAAAAATACGATGGTTCCACCACAGACAATGTAAAGGGAACTAAGAATATGATGAAGTGGAGGAACTAAGAGAAATTAATAGGAGGAAGAAAATGGTTCTGGAGAAATCAACTGCACTAAAAAATATAAATCCTCAAACTTCTTTCAACTTTGAGATATAATTTCTGAAGCTGTGACTGAAGTCCAGAGATGACGATGAATAATAGCAAGCCGTTCTATGAATTATGCATTTTAAAATAGTTTTAGACACCAGTGCAAACTATAACATTCTAGAAGAACATGACTGGTACATGGACAAGGACAAGGGCAGCACAGTAGAGTTGCTGCCATACAGCGCCAGAGACCTGGATTCTATCCTGACAATGAGTGCTGGCTATATGGAGTTTGTACCTTTTCCCTGTAACCGCGTGGGTTTTCTCTGCGTGCTCCAGTTTCTTCCCACATTCCAAATGTGTGTCGGTCAATTGGCTTCTGTAAATTGTGCCTAGTGCTAGTGCAGGGGCCTCCAAACTTTTCAGCATAAGGGCCACATTATATATTTGGCAAGATCTTTGCAGACCGTAGGAAAAAATAAATAAATGTCACACGCAATACACACACACACTGACACATACACACACTCTGACACACACACATACATACACACACTGACAAACACTGACACACACACACACTGACACACACACACACGCACACACATAGAAACGTACACACACACGTGGATTTCCACGTACCAAAACACACAGACACATAGACCGGAACATCGACACACAGACACACAAACACAGACGCACACACACATACACAGTCAGACACACACACACACACACACACACACACACACACACACACACACACACACACACACACACACACACACACACACACACACACACACACACACACACACACACACACACACATACAGGCTCTCTCACACTCTATCTCTCTCTCTCTCTCTCCCGCTCTCCCTCTCCCACACATACACATGCACTGTGATCACCCCTCAGGTATATTAACAAAGACCCACGCACGCATAATACTCACCATCGGGCACATACACACACATAGAGCCGGCTACCGATCCGCCAATCTATGCAGTGCTGGCGAGAGAGAGAGAGGGGGAGAGAGAGAGGGGGAGAGAGAGGTGGAAAGAGATGGGGAGAGAGTGAGGGGGAGAGAGAGGGGGGAGAGAGAGAGGGCGAGAGATAAAAAGGAGAGAGAGAGGGGAAGGTAGAGGAGGGAGAGAGAGGGGGAGAGAGAGAGAGAGTGGGAGGGAGAGAGAGAGAGAGAGAGAGAGAGAGAGTGAAAGGATCCCGAGTGTGTGTAGGATAGTGCTAGTGCGTATGGGCACCGCTTCGATGGGCCGAAGCACCTGTTTTGCACTGTATCTCTAAAGCTGTGCTACCACAGAACCCACTAAATAGCCCGCCGAACGGAACGTTAAGAGCTTGCTGCGGGCCGGATAAATCTTGCGGGGGGCCATAGTTTGGAGAACCCTGACCTAGTGTATGCTGACTCAGTGAGACGAAGAGCCTGTTTCCACGCTGCATATCTAATGTTTAAAGAGTAGGAATTCAGTCTTGTGATTCCATTGGAAAGATGTTTTTGGACGTTAAATTGATATTTGTTTCAGTTGAAGTTCTTAAGAAAATTCGAAACTAATAAAAGTGCAAATATATATGTCTCATTTTTAAGTTAGCCGTAAATGCATCATGGTCCAGAAATATGTGTGGAATGCTATAAAATAGTCACGGTGGATGTGCAGTAACAACTACTTGTATTTACTTGGGTTAGGGATATGAATTGGAATAGTACAGATACTGAGGAGGAACCGAGGAATGGAAGAGGCAAGAGAGATACAGATTTTTCTTAGAACAGTTTTGAAACGTGGTCAAAAATTATGAAAATGAGAGATTGCACCACCTGTGCCAATGTAGGTCCATGATCACAGGTGTGGTGAGTGATGGAATTTCATATGAGCTCAGGTTTACAGCAATAGAATAAGAAGGAGGCACATTTCAGTTCAGTTTATTGTAATGTGTTCCGAGGTACAGTGAAAAGCTTTTTGTTGTGTGCTAACCAGCAAGTTACTTCAGCAGTTTGTGTCTTTATTTTTTGTAAACCAGTATCTACAGTTCCTTGATTTCTATATTTCTGGTCAGGTCCCGGCTCGAGGAAGGATCCTGATCCAACACGTTATCTGCCCATTCCCCTCTTCAGATGCTGCCTGACCTGCTGAGTTCCTCTACCGGAACGAGAAGGTTGGCCAGAAATAGATTGGAATAGTCAACTGTATAGGTTACAAATATCCAGGTGATGATTTCAGCAGTAGGCTTGTTGAGTTAGGAGGTAGAATTGGGCATTCTTATCAAGACTGGAAGTAGAAATGAGAAATTGTAAAGGTAAATGAGAAGGTAATTCACAGTAAATATTGCACTCATGTATGGCAGTAAAATTACATATAGACTAATCAGAGTCAGATTATTTTCAAGGATGGAGATGGGAAGCAATGGTGTTCGCTTTATTGATATTTCAGTGGAGTAGTTGTGAGATGTAGTCTTAGAATAATGCTGAGTAGTGCAAGTTGAAACTGATACCAGGTTTTCAGATGATGATACTGATGGGCAACATGCAGATCAGAATTAAGACTGCTCAAGAAGGAACTGCAGATGCTGGAAAATCGAAGGTAGACAAAAATGCAGGAGAAACTCAGCGGCTACGGCAGCATCTATGGAGCGAAGGAAATAGGCAATGTTTCGGGCCGAAACCCATCTTCAGACTGATGCAGGGTGGGGGGGCAGGAAGAAGAAAGGAAGAGGAGGAGCCAGAGGGCTGAGCGAGAGCTGAGAAGGGGAAGAGACAGCAAGGCTCCCGGAAATTGGAGAAGTCAATGTTCAAGCCGCTGGGATGCAGACTGCCCAAGCGGAATATGAGGTGCTGCTCCTCCAATTTTCGGTGGTGCTCACTCTGGCCATGGAGGAGGCCCAGGACAGAAAGGTCGGATTCGGAATGGGAGGGGGAGTTGAAGTCCTGAGCCACAGGGAGATCATGTTGGTTAATGCGGGCCGAGCGGAGGTGTTCGGCGAAACGATCGCCAAGCCTATGCTTGGTCTCACCGATGTAGATCAGCTGACATCTAGAGCAGCGGATGCAATAGATGAGGTTGGAGGAGGTGCAGGCGAACCTCTGTCGAATTAAGAATTAAGTGCTCAATGGATAGATCTTCTATCCGAGATAAAGGTGGTGGAGAAGGAGGAGAAGCCACTGAAGCTTAGTATGGCGGATAGATAAGAGGTTGGACAGATTGGGCAGTGGTGAATCTGTAGAATTCATTGCCACAAAAGGCTGTGGAGGCCAAGTCAATGGATATTTTTTAAGGCAGAGATAGATAGATTCTTGATTACTACGGGTGTCAGGGGTTATGGGGAGAAGGCAGGAAAATGGGCTTGAGGGGGAGAGTTAGAGCGGCCATGATTGAATGGCAGAATAGACTTGATGGGCTGAATGGTCTAATTCTGCTCCTATCCCTGAGGAACTTATGAACTTATGAGTGTGTAACATACATGGCACAAGTAATGTTGCTTGGTACCACCTTTAGAGTTTTATCATGGGATCAGCTGCTCTCTGTGCCATTACAACTTTGCTCAGTGGGGATGATTGTCTGTCTCAATGAACAAAGACACAGCGAGAAGAATGCAGCCCCTGGCACCATCAACTTTTTTCTTTGATTTAATAGTGCAGCCTTGTTTTTAGTTTCAATTACTGACAACTTTCCTGTATCTTTGAGAGATTTATTGAGACTGGGAGGTGTTGAGGAAGGATAGTGTCAAAAGCTGCAGACAGCTTGAGACAGAAAAAAAGAGACGGATTATCTTTGTCACCGTCTCACGGGATGTTACAAAGAACTATGAGCGCTATTTCAGAGCTGTTAAAGTAGAAAAAAGCTAATTGAAGAGATTCAGACATTTGACAAAGTTGTGCATAGATTTAAGAATCAACAGGAAGTTTGAAGACTTTTGTGGTCCTTTGTGGAAGATGTTTGAAGACCTGTCCCACTGCGGCGACCTAATTCGCAAGTTTAGAAGAGTTTGCCCTTGATTCATACTCACAGCATGGTCGACACGAGGTTCTAGGAGGTCTTTGTAACTCTCCTTCATGCTCGGGAGTAGACCCACGTACTCGAGGCCTCAGCTAGGTCACGGTGTTTTTTTCAACATGCTGAAAAATGCCCGCGAGTAAAAAAAGGTCGCCATGGAAAAAATCGATATCGTAGGTTTAGTCGAGGTAGGTCGGCATGCTATCCTAGGTAATCGAAGGTAATCAAAGGTAGTCTTTATGAAATGTTGTCCGACTTCTTAAAAGTGACTCCACTCCTTCTCCCCCCCTTTCCCCCCTTCTCCCCCTTTCTCTCCCCTTCTGTCCCCTTCTCTTCCATTCTCTCCCCTTCTCTCCCCCCCCACCTCCGCGCTCTCTAAAGAACTTACCGTACCGTTCCAGCCGTCTTTTACCTTCCTGTTCATCGCAGGTGTGAATTTCAGACAGCGCTCCCTCGCTTTCCCTGGCCTCCGCCATTGTGATGTGTTTGTATGTGTGTGTGTGTGTGCTGATGGTCAATCCAGCTCGCGGTTTCATCGCTGACGGTCGATCCAGCTCGAGGTTTCTCAGGTGAGTGCCCTCGAGCTTGAAGGTCGAAGACAGTCGCTGAAAAGTCGCGTCAGTGGGACAGGCCCTGAAAGGAAGGGCAAGGTAATTTCCAAAGAGGCATGTCAAGGATCTTCCCATCAGAACTGCCCCCTCCATCGACTCCTTTAAGTCAAGACTAAAAACGTATCTATACTCCCAAGCCTTTCTTGACGTCCTCTGAGCGAGGGCTATATGTATATATGTATGTAGTTTGTTTGTTTATATTATTCTTATAACAAATGTAAAGCACTTTGGCCAATGAGAGTTGTTTTTTTAAATGTGCTATATAAATAAATGTGACTTGACTTGACTTGACAAGGATAGTTTTCCTTCAAGGAGTCCAATTTGAAAGAGGTAGAAGTGGTGCTGAAGGATAGAGAACTATTAAAATTGTTATTATTATCTAAAATGGGAGCGAGAGGTTGAATATGGCCAAGAAGATGCATCACTTGGATAAATATTGGTCAATCAGATAGAGGAGGGAGGGAAACCAGAGAAATATGTCAATTGAGAGCTTAGAATTGTTGGCAGTGCAATTCCTAGAAGTGTGGCATGCAGTGGTAACTAACAGGAGGGATAAGGCAAAGGCAACTACTTGGTGGTCCCAATATTTGTGGCAAACAAGTCAATGGATGCCTTTCTTTTTTTGCTGGAATTAAGGACAGAACTGGGTGGGAAGGAAGATTTAACAAGACAGTTCAGAGCAGTGAAATTAAGCCAGATTGATTCTTTAGATTCCAAGACGTTCTGCAAAAGTGGACTTTTTTAGCAATTAAGAATAGGGTTAAATGCTGCTTAATCATGCTGCCAGTTGTTTGGTGAAGTATGTTGTCCATCAGGAACATTTCAGTTTGCGTTCCTCAGAGTTAAGAGTGTGAAGATGAATCCAAAAGCAAGTGAAGAGGGAAGCAAAGGAGAGCCATGTTTTAATGAGGTATTAGGACACTAAATCTGAAGGAAATGGAGCAAACAAACTGCTGCAAAACTGATTGTGATGTGTGGTGAGTCTAAGCCCAGACTCTGATGTGTAAGGCATCCTTTTTAACCCAGCATCAGACACGGTATAGTTGTGAGAGGAAGGGGGGGGGAGGCACGTGAGAGGAGAATGGTACATGAAAATTAGGACAACTTGTTTGCTTGGGAGCAGCATTTTCAAGAGGACATCCACTACTCAGCATTGGGAAGTGTAAATAGCTGTGAAGATTTAAGGGGCTGTCTCACTGCGGCGACCTAATCCGCGAGTTCTGGCGAGTTTGCCCTCGACTCTTACTCACAGCATGGTCGACACGAGGTCCTAGGAGGTCTTTGTAACTCTCTTTCATGCTCGAGTGTAGTAACCGTGTACTCGAGGTCTCAGCTAGGTCGCGGCGTATTTTTCAACGTTGAAAAATGCCTGCAAGTATTAAAAAAAGGTCTCTGTGGAAAAATCAATACTTTTTTTACTCGTAGGTTTCGTCGAAGTAGGTCATAGTAGGTCGGCATGTTATTCGTAGGTAATCGAGAGTAGTCAAATGTAATCAAAGGTAGTCGAAGGTAGTCGTCGATAGTCTTCAACATAGTCGAAGGGAGGTTGAAGGAGATCGAAGGAGGTCATCTTCATTCTCCACTATTCGGAGTCCAATTTTCCTGAAGTTAGTCGAAGTTAGTCTTCAACATAGTCGAAGGAGGTCAAAGAAGGTCTTCTGCACAGTCGAAGGAGGTCTTCAACATGACATTTTTTCAAACTCTCCTAAATTCTTCTAAACTCGCCAATTAGGTCGCCGCAGTGGGACATCCCCTTTATGAAGAAAATAATT
Organism: Malacoraja senta; assembly: GCA_038087875.1. NCBI lineage: Eukaryota > Metazoa > Chordata > Chondrichthyes > Rajiformes > Rajidae > Malacoraja > Malacoraja senta. The sequence continues at coordinate 17,315 of JAXLNO010002680.1, read as the reverse complement.
ATGATATCTTAGCGAGGAAGGTTTAATGATATCTGGGTCAATAACAGTAACCGGATATCTTAAATGAGGGATGAAAGGGGTGGAACAAGATAAACTACGGCAGGTGGAAAAAGTGTAGTAGCAAAAAGACCGACAAATAATTGGGTGATAAGTGCCAGACAATTATCATGGCAGTGTGGTAGGTCAAGGGAAAGGTTTTATCAGGCAGGGAGGTATTCTTAGAGGGTATCATTACGGTCCTTATGAGAGGTTTCTGCCGAAGTGATCCCACAACTGATACTGATGGAGCTGTAGCCAGAGGTGGTGATACCCAGAGTATGTATACTGGGTGTGGTTAATTTGGCAGGAAGTGGATGCGCTGGATTAGAAGGATAGCAGGAGAGTAGAATGGTGCATTCCCATCTATGAGGGAATCCGGCTTGGAAAGATTGTGGGAGAATAGAAATATTTAGCAGTGCAAAGGGGCTGGGATAGTGATTAGGAAGGGGGCAGTAGAAAATAAAAAGAAAGCAATGAAAGCAGAAGTGTGGAAGAGCAAACAAAATACATGCAAATAGGCACGGAATAAACAAATTATATTAGCTTTGTGATACACAAATCATTAGAAATTGGATATAAAGTATGGAATAGAGAAGAGACACTAGAAAACATATGGAGAGGGGTTGACCTAATTGACCCAATTGGAATGTTTCATGGGTAAGAAAGGGTTAGAGGAATATCTAGTCCTACAGAAAAGAAACACGCCCTTTGGGGTTAAATAGGAGGACAGATCTTATCCTCATGAAGAAAAAAAAAAAGATCATCCTTGAGGAAAAACATAGTCACTGTTTAAACTATCAGGCAACTTATTTAGGGCTAAAAGGAATCCAGTCTAAAACAAGGGCAACGTAAAAGAAAAGAAAGAAAAGCAGCATAAGATCTGGCCACCAATATAGCTTCTCTAGTTTTAAGTCAACATATGCACCAATGTGGAAGGAAACACACATGTGTAGCAAGGGAACTGCAGATGCTGGTTTACACAAAACGTGACCTATTTCTTCTCGAGGGATGCTGCCTGACCTGCTGAGTTACTCCAGCATTTTATGTCTATCTTAGGAATCACATTTACACCTTGAAAGGCAGATGGAATTTTTGGAACGATAGCCATATTTGTCATTATATTAGAGGCTGGAAATGATCAATTTAAACTCCATTGTAACAAATATCACTGGACAAAGGATTGATTTAACAGAGTTGAAGTGAATAATAAGATTCACTTGAAAGCAGATCATCAAATTGTTGAGAACCAAAAGATTGCTTTTGTGATGAGAATATTTATTGAGTTTGAGCAGTCATAAGTGTTTTCAAATGTCACCCTCCATCCCACCACATTCCCAGCAGTAGTCATGTGAAAACAGCTTAGACAAAAAGAACGCTCATCTGTAGAAAGCCACAAATAAACCAAGACCCGTTAAAGATACCAGAAACACATCCATCTGTTGCAAAACAAAATGTGACAGCTTCTGGTTTCAGCTTACGAGGAGGATATTAGAAATGTTTCTTGGAATCTCTTCAACTACACAACATGCAAGGTAAAAGACTGGCAGAAGCACTGAAATAAAATATATTATTTTGTTTACTTTCATTTATCCTTTATGTTTATGCCCCTATCAAGTCAAATCATTGTATTTCTCGGAGCAAGTGAAGTTTTTTTCCTCAAAACACATGAAGTACTTTTTGAAGTATTCTAAGCCTAGGAAATTATAGCTTCATAGTGATGTTGCATGGAAGTTGAAGTTTTCACCTATCCTGCTGATGTCAGATGTTTGGCAATGTTATCAATTTAATCCCACTCAATTCTCTTCAAATAATTCAGCAGTATTACTGAAACCAAGTGCATCATCAGTTCTGTTCCCCAGCCAGTTTTCTGATCATGGTGTCCGAGTTCTGTAATCCTTTGGATTTTAATGACATTTGTCAACAGAGTTATGATACAGTATTTTTGGCCATCCAATGCCCAGGAATTTTTGCAGAAGTAGCTGCTTTTCCCATCAATCCACATTGAGGCATCAATATTTTCCCTGGTGCAATGCGACAACATGTTTTATTCTGTCTGAATTGCTTGTGAAATTAGACAATAAACAATAGACAAAGACAATAGGTGCAGGAGTAGGTCATTCGGCCCTTAGAGCCAGCACCGCCATTCAATGTGATCATGGCTGATCATCCCCAATCAATACCCCATTCCTGCCTTCTCCCCATATCCCCTGGCTCCGCTATCTTTAAGAGCCCTATCTAGCTCTCTCTTGAAAGTATCCAGAGAACCGGCCTCCACCGCCCTCTGAGGCAGAGAATTCCACAGACTCACAACTCTCTGTGTGAAAAAGTGTTTCCTCATCTCCGTTTTAAATGGCTTACCCCTTATTCTTAAACAGTGGCCCCTTGGTCTGGACTCCTCCAACATCGGGAACATGTTTCCTGCCTCTAGCGTGTACAAACCCTTAATAATGTTTCAATTAGATGCCCTCTCATCCTTCTAAACTCTAGAGTATACAAGCCCAGCCGCTCCATTCTCTCAGTATATGACAGTCCCGCCATCCCGGGAATCAACCTTGTAAACCTACGCTGCACTCCCTCAATAGCAAGATTGTCCTTCCTCAAGTTTGGAGACCAAAATTGCACACAATACGCGAGGTGTGGTCTCACTAGGGCTCTGTACAACTGCAGAAGGACATATTTGCTCCTATACTCAACTCCTCTTGTTATGAAGGCCAACATGCCATTCGCTTTCTTCACTGCCTGCTGTACCTGCATGCTTACTTTCATTGACTGATGAACAAGGACCCCCCAGATCCCGTTGTACTTCCCCTTTTCCCAACTTGACACCATTCAGATAATAATCTTCCTTCCTGTTTTTGCTACCAAAGTGGATAACCTCACATTTATCCACATTAAACTGCATCTGCCATGCATTTGCCCACTCACCTAACCTGTCCAAGTCACCCTGCATTCTCATAGCATCCTCCTCACAGTTCACACTACCACCCAGCTTTGTGTCATTTGCAAATTTGCTAATGTTACTTTGAATCCCTTCATCTAAATCATAGATGTATATTGTAAATATTAGAGCATTTGTTGCAATTTCACACTTAGGTTAGGTTTAGGTTGATTATTGTCACATGTGCCTAGGTTCAGTGAAAAGCTTTGTTTAGAATGTTATCCAAACAGATCAGATATACCATATATAAATATAATAATTTGAACTCAAGTACAATATATACCGTAGAACAAATGGGGAAGATACAGAGTGCAGTGTATAGCTCTCAGCATTGTAGTGTATTGAGGCACATCATTTCCATGGACAACATCCAATGTCCATAATGGGGTAGTTGTGAATCATACAGCTTATGGAAGGATGTTCAGAAGTCTAATAATAGAGGGGAAGGCACTGTTCCTATGTGGCTACTGTAGGAATGCCTGGGGTGGGACAAGTCTTTGATTATGTTGGCTGCTATTCCTCGGAAGCCTGAAGTGCAGTTTTAGTCAATGGTGTGGCGTTTGCTCTGTGTTATGGACTGGGCTACATCTGTAACTCTCTGCGGTGTCTCATGGTTTGTGACCGAACAGTGCATCTGTAGAAGTTTGCAAGAGTCACTGGAGACATGCAGAATTTCCTCGGTCTCCTCAAAGGACGTGTAAATTCCAGGAGAGATTGGGTTAAGTTGTTCCGAATCATATCATTCATGGAACAGTCAATACAGAAGAATGTTTTCATTAAATACAGCAGTGTGATTTAAGGGGTCAATGGCTCATTTTACTGTAACCTCTGCCGTCTGCTGCAGAACATGAAGGCATGCTGCTGATTATGAACCCTGCGGGATTTGGGGATGAGATTCCTGAACAAATCACCTCTTTCATGCTGCCTTGCCAGAGGAGCTACCATGTACTCTTACTCTTAACTCTACCTCATTTGCCATTCCATTCATTAGTTTAGTTTAGTTCAGTTTAGAGATACAGCGCAGAGACAGGTCCTTCGGCACACCGAGTCTGCGCCGACCAGCGATCCCCGTATACTATCCTACACACTAAGAGCAATTCACAATGTTTACCAACATCAATTAACCGACAAACATGTATGTCGTTGGAATGTGGGAGGAAACCGAAGTACCCAGGAAATCCCACGCCGTCTTGGGGAGAACAGACGGCACCCGTAGCCAGGAGCAAACCCGGGTCTCAAGCGATGGAAGGCAGCAGCTACACCACTATGTCGCCCTTTCTTACATCTATCATTACCATCTATAGTTTAGTTTAGAGATACAGCGTGGAAACAGGCCCATCGGCCCACTATTCCTTCTCCATTATAAGTTGCTACCTCACAGACCCAGGTTTGTTTTGCTTTCTGTGTAGAGTTTGCATGTTCTTTCAGTGACTGTGGGTTTTCCTTTCAGTGACTGTGGGTGCTCTGATTTCCTCCCACAACCCAAAGATGTGCGGGTTTATAGGTTAATTGGCCTCTGTAAATTATTCCGAGTGTGAAAGGACTGCATCCAAAAGTGTGATAACATAGAACTAATATGAACATGTGATCAATGTTCGTTGTGGATTCGGTAGGAATGCTGTAACTCTAATCTATACTAAAATAAAAAGATAAGTTGCAAAGAATACACAAAATCATCCATTTCCATTTACGTATTTCATGCAATTGTAACAAGTTTTAATATAACTAAACATGATCATCTCTGGTACACAAAAATGCTGGAGAAACTCAGCGGGTGCAGCAGTATCTATGGAGCGAAGGAAATAGGTAACGTTTCGGGCCGAAACCCTTCTTCAGACCTCTCTGCACTGCCTGTCCTGCTTTGTCCTATGAATTCTGAGTATCAGCTATGCACAATATTTTTGATATTATTGTCGCTTCTCTGCACAGGAATTTTTCATTACTTCCTTGAAAGTCTTCTAACTGAAGTCGATTCTGAGTCAAACACACTGAAGAGCATAATGTTTAATTCAGAGCACCAAACTGCAGAAACTTTTAAAATACAATTTAAATAATGTGGTGCAATTGCAAACATTTGTTTTAATAAAAAATATTTCCACGTTGAAATCGGAAGGATCCCTGAAAAACCCCACCAGAAAACCTTATCAGTATTTGCTGAAAATAACGCAGTGTGCATGTGCACAGGCTGAATAACTGACTATGAGTTTGCTTTCAGCTAAATCTGGATGTCACCATTCTCATGGATGGTTTCTATCTTATAACTAGAAATTTAGATTATCATATATCTACACCATTTTTTGGGAGACCCACCCAAGCACTTTAGAGAACATTTGTCTACATTAATATTCTTATTGAACTAAAACAGAAACCAAGGGCTGGGGAGAAATTATGGCCCCAAACCTCCCCCCTCCACATGAATCTCCTGAACACCAAATTCCAACTTCCCAATATTCCAACGGCCCTGAAACCTAGCTCCCTGTCCCCTCTCCTCTCAGCTCTTCACAATTCAAAAATGCTTCTTCCTCTACCACCCCATTAAGTTCTTGACGTAGAAATAGCCAACCACCTGCTCCAATTTAATTAATCACTCATCCCGGGCTCGATCTTTCTCTGCACCATGCCACATTCCTGACTATCTTATTTTAGATTAGTTTAGAGATACAGCGTGGAAACAGGCCGTTCGGCCCACCAAGTCCGACCGACCAGAGATCCCCGCACATTAACATTCCATTGCTACGCAGACGATACACAACTCTATCTCCCCCTGAAGCCCAAAAACCAATCAAATCTGCTTAACCTTACCCACTGCCTCGAGGATATAAAGTGTTGGATGGCCCAGAACTTCCTCCAACTAAACGAGAGTAAGTCTGAGGTCATCCTTCTCGGCCCCTCGGACAATCAAAATGATAGCAGGCAGCCTTGGAAGCCTTACCCCACTACTCAAACCTCACGTCAAAAACCTTGGCGTGATATTTGACTCAGCACTGAAATTTGACAAACAAGTCAATGCCGTGGTAAAAGCTAGCTTCTTTCAGCTTCGGACGATAGCTAAAATAGAACAATTCCTCCAGTTTGATGACCTCGAAAACATCATCCACACATTCATCTCCTCCCGCCTAGATTACTGCAACTCCCTTTACACTGGCATCAGCCAATCTTCCCTGTCCCGCCTGCAACTGGTCCAAAACGCCGCAGCGAGTCTCTTGACGGGCACCCGAAAAAGGGACCACATCACCCCGATCCTGGCCTCTCTCCACTGGCTCCCTGTGCGGTTCCGTATAAACTTCAAGATCCTCCTCCATGTCTACAAAGCCCTCAATGGGCTTGCCCCCACCTACATTAAAAGTCTTCTCACCCACCACTCCACCTCCAGGCCCCTCAGATCGGCCGACTTGGGGTTGCTGAATATCCCACGGTCTAGGCATAAGCTCATGGGCGACCGCGCCTTTGCGGTTGCAGCCCCTAGACTGTGGAACAGCATCCCCTTTCCCATCAGAACTGCCCCCTCCATCGACTCTTTTAAGTCAAGACTAAAAACGTATCTATACTCCCAAGCCTTTCCTGACGTCCTCTGAGTGAGGGCTACATGTATATATGTATGGAGTTTGTTTTGTTTATGCTATTCTTATAACAAATGTAAAGCACTTTGGCCAACGAAAGTTGTTTTTTAAATGTGCTATATAAATAAATGTGACTTGAATTGACTTGACTTAACACTATCCTACACACACAATTTACACAAATTTACATTTATACCAAGCCAATTAACCTACAAACCCATATGCCTTTGGAGTGTTGGAGGAAACCGAAGATCTTGAAGAAAACCCACGCAGTCACGGGAAGAAAGTACAAACTCCGTACATACAGCACCCATAGTCGGGATCGAACCCGGGTCTCCGGCGCTGTAAGCGCTGTAAGGCGGCAACTGTGCCACCGTGCCGCCCATAAGTTTAGAGATACAGTATGGAAACAGGCCCTTCAGCCTACTGAATCTACGCTAGCCATCGATCACCCGTTCACACGAGTTCTATGTTGTCCCACTTTCCCATCCATTCCCTGCACGCTAAGGTCAATATACAGAGGACGATTAGCCTACAATCCCGCATGTCTGTGATGTGGGAGGAAACCGGGGAGGAACACTAATGGTGCAGGGAGAATTCTGATGATGGTCATTGATCCAAAACATGAAGTATGTTTCATTCTTCAAAGATGCTGACTTCCCCACTGAATGTCCTGAGTGATTTCTGTTTTTTTTGCTAATGTGGAAGTACTCATTTTAGTGCTTGTACAGGATAACCAGGCGAGAGAATATGGAATAGTTCGCTTACTATCCAGGAGCTACAGTAAATATAAGAAAAATGTAACACGCAGAATATTGAAATTATTATCACACAATTCTTTGCATATGGAAAAATTAAATTAAACATTTTACAATTAGTTTTTGTTGGTCTAAAATTCCAATGGTCGCATGATTTAGAAAAGTGGCTTTCAAGTGAAGTTTGTCTTTTAATTGATTTTAATAAGCCAGCATAATCACAACATACTTTTTGATTGGCAACAACTATACATGATAATCTTTGTGTTTCCATATCACATTATTATCCTTGGATTCCAGTTACCTTAAGTTAAAGATAACATGTGGGAGGATGACTGGTACATCTGCTAAAACAGTGTCAGCTTTGTGCATGATATTACCACTTTCTGATTGAAAGGCCTTGCAAAGAAAACTAAATGTATTTAGTTATGTTGCAGTTTGAATCATCTTGCACTATGTCATACGAAGGTAATCATGATCTTAACAAAGAAACAAATGACAGAATTTGTTACACATATTTACAGTAATGTCGATGAAATAAAAAAAGATTACCCCCAAAAAAATGCAATGCATCATGATGCAGATTTCATATTTTTTGCTGACAAGAAGTAAACAAAAAGTTAGTAATTGTACAGAAAGACTCACATTGTGGATGTATTATTTGAATTGCACAGTGCTGAGTTCCACAGTAGTTATTTCTGTGCTTAAACAATTGTCAGTTAAGACCTGTAAATATGAGGCTTTAAAATGTATCTGACTGATTATGGATTTGCTTTAAAAATCGGGCCACATTTACAGCAGACAAGCAGGACATTCAGCCCAATAGTACAATAAATGGTGTATATGCTCTCCACAAGTCTCCCATTATCCTGATTCATTTAATTATATCCTCAACACAGTGATAACCATAGCAGTTTACCTTGGTGATGTTGCCATTGAAAGCACAATATTTCTAGAAATTCATTTTCGACTAGTAGTTTTAAATTGTTATGTAGTTGCATCAGCATTGTGCATCCTACCTGCAAAACTTATTCCGTTGACTTTATTTTGTGCTGCAGGTGTAAATTTCTATGAACAAAGGAAACCTATTTGAGATAATTTGTTTTCTGCAAGTGCCAGTAATCATACAAATGACACGAAGGAAATCCAAGGTCCAAGACAGAGTTGATGCACTTTTAAGATGAGCCTGTAAATGGGCTAACTGCTTATCAGTTTCAGGAGTAATATTCCTTCGATAGGCAAAAACTATGCCAGTCAGGGTCTCTTGTCAGTTGCAGATTTCCTGCCCTTTTGACATCAGGCAGTGAAGACCAGGAGTCTGTAATCCTCTTGATCTTCTCAAGGATGAGTAAACCCTCCTCAACCTGAGGTTGCCAGTTTAGTGCAAATTGTCAACCAAATGCTAATCCTCTGCGGTGCACTACTGGAAGAGCTATCATTTCACCACGTAGGATTTCACTGCAGAATAATTATTCATATTTACATAAGCTCTTCCTGTCCTTGATCTCATTGCAGATGAGTGCATTAATACTTGTAGTTTCCTTGTTTCCTCTCCCACTCCTCTTCCCCACCCCCTCCAACTTATCACCACCAGCCAAACCCTTCTCGTCCCCTTCCTGGATCTACTTTCCACCACCTGCTCTGCCCCTAAATAAATTCACACACTTTTTTAATACCCCTTTTGAGTTAAAGCCTCTTCCCTTGATTCAGGCTTTAACATTGTGATCCCTCACTTGAAATGTCTCTTTGTTTTGGATCATGCACTCTCTTCTGATCAAAAACTTCAAGTAGTGTCCCAATCTATACAGGTACAAGGTTTCTTTACAAAGATGTCATCCTTTTTTTTAAATAATATTTTTATTAGAAGCATATACATATCGTAATCAAAGCACAATTTGTTTATCAATTACATATTGTTAATAGCTGGGATCCCAGCTATCAAAATAGCTGGGGTCCTCGTTTATTACATATTAACACAGCTTCTATTTGTTTATTTTTTTTATAGATAGAAAGAAAGGGGGGAGAAAGAGAAGAAAAAATAGGATAAATTACCAATAATACAATTTTGGAGATAGGTCCGTAGATTATAAAGTGTAACTATTCATCCAATCCTGGATTCAAGGTTCAGTCAAGTTTCCGTGCTGGATCAATTTACCCTTTCAGAAAATCAATAAATGGAGACCATATTTTAGCAAATAATTCTGGTTTGTCAATTAGGACAAGTCTAATTTTTTCCAAGTGTAAGGTCTCAGACATCTCCATAATCCACATTTTAATTGTGGGGGTTGTTGGGTTTTTAAAATCCAAAATTTTAATATTAATTTTTTCCCAATTATTATACTATAATCAAGGAAATTTCTTTGGCTTGTTGTAAGTTTTAGGCTTTGTTCTGATATTCCTAATATTATTAGTTTTGGATCAGGATCCAATTGGATATTAACAACTTCAGAAATAATTTAAAAAATATCTGTCCAGAAATTTTTAATTTTTATACAATTTACAAAAGTATGAGTTAAATTAGCTTCTGAATATTAACATTTGTCTCAGATAGAAATATTTGGAAAAATTCTATTTAATTTTGTTTTATAGTGCAGTCTATGTAGTACTTTAAATTGTATTAAAGAATGTCTGGCATTTAACGAGCATTGATGTATATGTTGTAGACTTTCATCCCAAATATCTTTCATTATAGGTTGAGCTAGTTAATTTTCCCATGCTTGTCTATATAATTCCGTCGACAGGACCTCACTATCTAAAAGAATATTATAAATGTGAGATATTAATTTATCTGTGTTAGGATGTTTATTCAAACATTCATCAAGGGTCTCTGGCTCCCTAGTTCTATATTCTTGTGTATGTGATTTAACATAATCTCTAAGTTGTAAATATCTAAAAAAATTATTTGAATGTATTCCATAATTCTGTTGTAACTCCTGAAATGGAAGAAAAATATATTTTCTGTAAAGATGTCCCACCTTTTTAATTCCATAATTTTTCCATTGTACAAAACCTTTATCCAACACAGAAGGTTTAAATGAAGGATTATTTACAATGGGGAGAAAGAGTGATAAATTATCCAATTTTAAAGTCTTTTTTAATTGTTTCCAAATTCGTATACCACTATATATTATAGGATTTTCACTATAGGTTTTTTTATTCCGTTTTGTAGGAGCTAACAGAATCGAGCCAATTTCAAAAGGTAAACAATCTTCCTTTTCCATCTTTAACCAATCTGGTTATTGATCCATATCTTCCAACCAGAAGTTCATATTTTTAATATTAACTGCCCAAAAGTAAAATTAAAAAATTGGTAAAACTAATCCTCCATTCATCTTGGATTTACATAAATGTTTTTTACTTATTCTATGGTTCTTATAATCCCAAATAAAACTTGTGACAATAGAATCAACTTTTTTTTTTTTATAATTGGGAGATATATCGGAATTGATTGAAAAAGGTACAGTAATTGTGGAAGGAAAATCATTTTTAAGGCATTAATTCTACCGAGCATTAAGATGGGAAGTGTTTTCCAATACTGAATATTCTTATGCAGTTTATTAAGTAAAGGCAGAAATTTTAATTTAAATAAAGAAGTATATTTCTTAGTCACATAAATTCCTAGATATTTAAATTTTTCGTTGACTATTTTAAAAGGAGTCAAAGATGTCATCCTGAGTAAGTTATGAAGCCTTGGATCAAGTAGCAAGTTGATGCAGTATTGATCCGGCATTTGATCTAAATTGGGTCAAAGCTAACTTTGATAGTATTAGACAAGAACTTGCAAAAATTGATTGGAGTATGTTGATTGTGGACCAAAGGATACCTGGAAAGTAAGATGCTTTTAGACGTGTGATAGTGAGAGTTCAGGGTTGGCATGTTCCTATTAGAGTGACTGGCAAGGCAGTTAGGAGTAAAGGAAACCTTGATAATGAGAGAAATTGAGGGTCGCATCAGAATAAAAGGAGGCCTGATTCGGGTATAAACAATTGGGATTAAGTCTATCCCTGGAGGAATATAGGGGATTTAGGAGCACATTTAAGAAGGAAATTAGGAGGGCAAAAGGAGACATGAGATAGCTCCACCAGACAAGATTAAGGAGAATCCGAAGAGATGTATTCAAGGGTAAAATGGGTAACTAGAAAATGAATAGGGGCCCTCAGAAACCAAAGTGGTCATCTGTTTGTGGAGCTGCAGGAGATGGGCAAGGTCCTCAATGAATATCTCTCCTCTGTGGAGAAAGACATGAAAACCAGTGAACTTGGGAAAGTTAATGGCGATGCCTTGAGAACAGCCTATATTATAATTGAGGTGGTGCTGGATGCCCTAAACTGTGTGGTTATATAAATCTCTTGGGTTTGATCAGATATATCCAAGGACACTGTGGGGAAACTAGAGAAGAAATTGCAGGAGTCCTGGGTGAGATATATGAGTTTTTAGACACTGGTGAAGTGCTGGAAGACTGGAGGGTGACTAATGTGCGTCTATTTAAGCAGGGGTGCAAATAAATACCTGGGGACTATAGGCCAGTAAGCCTAACATATGTGGGAAAGTTACAGGAGAGGATTCTGAGGGATATGATGTCCATTCTTTTGTGAAGACAGGAATTCATTAGGGATCATCAGCCTGATTTTCCGTATGGGAGATAATGCCTCATGAATTTGATTGAGTTTTTCAAAGTAACCAAGAAGGTTAATGAGGGCAAGGGCCGTAGACGTAGTCTTTATGGATAACAGCAAGACCTTTGGTAAGGTGCCACATGGTAGGCTTCTCTGTAAGATTAAATCACATGGGAGAGCTGGGTAAATGGATAAGAATTGGCTTCATGGTAGGAAGCGGAGGGTGGTGGTGTAAGGTTGTTCATCAGACTGGAGGCCGATGTATATGGATGCACTTCAGGGACCAGTGCTGGGCTGTTTGACATCTATATCAACAATTTGGATGTGAATGCACAAACCATGATTAGTACATTTGCAGATGGCATTAAAAGTGTGATATTTAGTTTAGAGATACAGCATGGAAATAGATCCTTCAGCCCACTGAGTCTGTGCCGACCATTGATCACCCATACACTGGTTCAATGTCCTACACACTAGGACCAATTTACAGAAGCCAATTAACTTACAAATCTGAGGGTGTTTGAGATGTGGGAGGAAACTGAAGCATTCGGAGGAAGCCCACGCGGTCACAGAGGGAACGTTCAAAATCAGCACAGACAACACCCAAGGTCAAGATCAAACCCAGGTCTCTGGTGCTGTGAGGCAGCAGCTCTACCACTCTATTATCAATATTGTAGACAGTGAAAATGGTTATCAAGAATTACAGTGGCATAGTGATCAGCTGGGCACGTGGGCAAGGAATGCCTAATGGAGTTTAATTCAGCTACATGACTTGTATTTTGAGAATTCAAACCAGGGCAGGATCTTCACAGTAGGGAGTGTTACAGACTGGTAGGATCTAAGAGTATAATTAAGTACATGGTTCCCTGAAAGTAACATCACAGGTAGATAGGTTGGTCAAGAAGGCTTTGTGAATGGCTTTCACAGGGAAATGAGTACAAAAGTTGAGAAGATATGTTCCAGTTGTGCAAGATTATGGCGAGGCTGCATTTGGAGTACTGTTTTCAGTTTAGTTTACCTTCCTATAGCAAAGATGAAATTAAGCTGGAAAGAGTGCAAATAATATTTACGAGGATGTTTTCAGGAATTGAAGGCTGAGCTACAGGGAGAGTTGGGAGGACTAGGACTTTACTCCTTGGAGAGCAAGAGGCTGAGTGGTGATCTGAGTGTAGAGGCCCAGTGACTATACAGTGGAGATTTATAAAATCATGAGGGGATAGATAGGCTGAATATAAAGTCTATTTCTCAGGGTAGGCGAATCAAGAACACGAGGGTAAAACTTTAAGGTGAAAAGGGAGAAAATGAAGACAAATTGCTGGAGTAACTCAGCAGGTCGGGCAGCATCCCTCGAGAATATGGATAGTTGACCTTTTTGGTTAAGATCCTTCTCCAGACTTAAGACAGATCCCAACCCAAAATGTCACCTATCCATGTTCTCCACAGATGCTGCCTGACCCATGGAGTTACTCCAGAATTCTGTGTCTTTGGAAACCAGCATCTGCAGTTCCTGAAAGTAAGCATGCAGGTACAGCAGGCAGTGAAGGAAGCTTATGGCATGTTGGCCTTCATAACAAGAGGACTTGAGTAAAGGAACAAAGAGGTCCTTCTGCATTTGTACAGGGGCCTGGTAAGACCACATCTGGAGTATTGTGTGCAGTTTTGGTCTCCAAATTTGAGGAAGGACATTCTTGCTATTGAGGTAGTGCAGCATAGGTACACGAGGTTAATTCCCGGGATGGCAGGACTGTCATATTTTGAAAGAATAGAGCGGCTGGGCTTGTATGCTCTGGAATTTAGAAGGATGAGAGGCAATCTTATTGAACCATATAAGATTATTAAGGGATTGGACACGCTAGAGGCAGGAAACATGTTCCTTCTTCTTATTGCGTACGGCGTGCACAGCCTAAAGTTGTAAGACAACTTGTTCTGTTTGATCTTCTGTTTGTGCACGCCAGGTTGATTGCATTTGTCGAAACAGGGTGGACCATGTGAAGGTTGCAATCTCCCAGCCCGAAATATGTTCCAATGTTGGGGGAGTCCAGAACCAGGGGCCACAGTTTAAGAATAAGGGGTAGGTCATTTAGAACAGAGATGAGGAAACACTTTTTCACCCAGAGAGTTGTGAATTTGTGGAATTCTCTGCCTAAGAAGGCCGTTGAAGCCAATTCTCTGGATGCATTCAAGAGAGAGTTAGATGGAGCCTTTAAGATAGCGCAGTCAATGGATATGGGCAGAAGGCATGAATGGGGTACTGATTTTGGATGGTCAGCCATGATCACATTGAATGGCTCGAAGGGCCGAAAGGCCTACTCCTGCACCTATTGTCTATTGTCTATTGTCTATTGTTTCTATATTAATATTTAATAAGAACCTGAGGGGCACCTTTTTCACACACTGAGTGGTGGGTAAAAACATAACAGGTATATTAAAGAAGCTGCCAAGGGAACAAGTTGAGGCAGGTACAATAACAACATTTAAAGACATTTGGATAGGTACCTGGCCAGGAAAGGTTCCAAGGGATATGGGACAAATGTGACATGCTTAGATAGGGCATCTTGGATGATTTGGGCCGGAGGGTCTGTTTTCATAACGTACGATTTTATGACTCTGTAAATCTATGAAATCATTAAATGCCTGTGTGTCTGTTGATAAACATTGGACAGGGGAGAGTATTGGAGCATATCCCTTCCAAAATTGTTTCCAGTAGAAATTCTACACAGGAGACATTTTCTATGACCTTGTTGATACATTCACACAATGGTGCTATGTTCAATATTTTACATTATTTTTCATTACTGAAGTCACATGGCCATATGAACAAACAAAAAATATAGAGTGTTGATAAATGTTGCATGAGTACACGTTCCTACTCCACACTGTTCTCTTCATTGTTCAAATAGATTTTAAACAGGAAAGGAACCTTTTTTTTCTTTGGCTTGAGTCACCCCTGGCAGGAAATTCTTTGCAGCTGGACTGTTGGCCACCTGTGACACCAACATTCAATAGCTGGATATCCTGTTGAGAGTTGTGGTGTAAAAGATGTACATCAGAACTACGAAGTATTGCCTGCTGGGGAACAAAAAAGGGGACAAGAGACTGTAGTCAGTGTAAATTCCAGAGTCTGCTCACATTCAACACTTATATACAAAACTGTTGGCACCATAAAGATTCAAGTCTGTTACAGCTTGTTGACTTAGAATACAAATTGCAAATTACTGTGTAAACTGCAAACATCTTCTTGATATTGAGCCAGATTATTTCACCGACTGTCCAAGAGCAGCTGACAGTGAAGATATTTTTTCCAGCTATAAAGACTGGATTTGAGCCCAGAATTGAAAGGTGAAAGAACGCAGTATAGCTTACCACCTAGTCTCTCATATCATTTTCTTGTGCGATACAACTAATGTTTTCTCCCTGTAGTATGGTGAAAATGTTTCCTGTGAATGCACCCTAAAGGAGACCCAGCTGCACTTTTAAATGATTTCAGCCCGATGGTAACCTTTTGTGTATGTTCTTTTAAAGAACACAGCATACATACTGTAGCACATACTTACTTTGGCTGAATGTTATCCAGAGGCAAAGGAATTTCAACTTTGGTGTAAAAACAGGCACACATCTGATGGCACACTTGCAGAACCAAGTTAAGTACACAATTGGGAGGCTCAAAAAATATTTTGTTTCAGCTCTCATCTGATTTTTTTTACTAATGCACTCCAGGCATCAAACCTGCAGTACAGCTTGCTGGTATCCAATGGGAAAATAAAGTATTTAGCTTCTCACTTTAGTTGTGCAATCATCTTAAAACCCGCTTGAAACTTATCTTTTTCTTGCACAATCATTTTTTATGCAGCTCAAAATCCAGTACAATTTTGTATTTACGAGTAGCGTGCACAGAGTGTACTTTGCGCCTTTTGCAATAGAATTGCAATTAAAAATCTGGATTTGGCATAACATTTTCACATTTAAATAGTTTTCTTGGGGACTAGGGAGAGTCAGGCAAGCAAGTGGGCAGCAAAGTTGGCATCAAAAACTCCACTGCCACTGAAAACTAAAAAAATGGGAATAAAAATGGTTCTAATTAAAAATCTTCTTCTATATGTTCAAAAAGAATTACTCAAACTCATAGTTAATAAATTGGATATCTTTTGTTAAGCCTAGCTGCACCACAGATAAGAGACAAATCAGTTGGAAGTCTTCCTGTTATTTGCTATTGTGTGGTTTTGTTTGATCTTGAATTAAGACAGGCTTGGCTGCATTCCACAAACAGATATTCAGCCAATATTCAATGATTGGACCCAAGTGAAAACTAATAATTTGTTAATAAATCATAAAGGGACTGGTGCCCAATTGCTAAATCAGTAATTCAGAAGAGAATACATTTTGAAGGGGAAGAAAATTAAAAGATTGAGCATGTGTGGAAACATAACAAATAAGGAGTTGGCGATCATCCTTCCAGACAAAGCAGGAGTGTGCTGCTTTAGGAAGTCATTGTCAGGAGCTGACTAGGCATTGACTGAAACTGGGAGACCAGATCAGTACTAATCAAGTATTGTGAAAGCTTGAAAATATTTTCTGACATGCATTTGAACCTATATTTCCTAAGCCAACAGGATGCAAGCCTGCTTGAATAGCAGTTGACTCATAATCTTATAGTTCAAGGTCCCTTAAACAGCCCTCCAGTTTTCAGTCCTATCAGAGTCCTAACCCTTCCCAGGCTCTAACGCCATTCAGGATATTCAACTTCTGGCTCACCTTCCTGTTCAGAGAAGGCTCAATGAAGAGAGTCACTTGCATGGAATGGTTTATTTCCTGAGAATTGCTCATTTCTGGAATATCATTTTGATTGTGGCAATTTCCAGGTCAATTGTGACATTCGGTAAATTTGATCGGGCTCTTCCAATGTTCTTATCCTGATGACGTCACACCAAGGATTGTCGCATTCCTCATTAAGCATTGCTTTGTTGCATTGCCTATCAAGTTGGGTCACACGGTTTCAAAGAAAATGCATTACAGTACATGCGAGGACCATCCTGTTTTCTTAGCAGCATGGCCATTCAAAGGGGCATCCCTGAGCAGGATACAGCTCAATGGTCATCCACAGCTTCAAAATTATTCCTTTTAAAACCTACAACCAGTTCTCTGGCCCAGCACTGAATTCCACTTTTATCTTGTGTCCACATCAGCCTCTTCCCGAAATCACAGAGAGATCTGGTAAAGAATGACGCCCTTTCGTCCATCAAGTCCTCGCTGACCATCAAGCATCAATTTTTTTTAACAATAATCCTACTTTAACCTGTTTTATCCCCATCATATATCTATCAACTCCCCCCAGATTCTACCAGTCATATACACACTAGGGGCAATTGACAGTGACCAATTAAACTGCCACGCACACATATTTGGGATG
>JAXLNO010002679.1:27618-70391 GCA_038087875.1 Malacoraja senta | reverse complement strand
CAAAGTCTACAGAGAGATTTAGGCCATTTGGAAGAGTGGGCTGAGATATGGCAGATGCAGTTTAATGCTGATAAATGTGAGGTGCTACATCTTGGCAGGACAAAATAAATAGGACGTACATGGTAAATGGTAGCAAATTGAGGAATAACAGTTGAACAGAGGGATCTAGAATAACTGTGCATAGTTCCCTGAAGGTGGAATCCCATGTAGATAGGTTGGTAATGAAAGCTTGGAGCACAATTTTGGTCGCTTAATTATAGGAAGGATGTCAACAAAATAGAGAGAGTACAGAGGAGATTTACGAGAATGTTGCCTGTGTATCAGCAACTAAATTACAGAGGAAAGGCTGAACAAGTTATGTCCTTATTCTTTGGAGCTCAGAAGGTTAAGGGGGGACTTGATAGAGGTCTTTAAAGTTATGAGAGGGATAGACAGAGTTGACATGGATAAGCTTTTCCCATTGAGAGTAGGGAAGATTCAAACAAGAGGACATGACGAGAATTAAGGGACAGAAGTTTAGGGATAACATTAGGGGGAACTTCTTTACTCAGAGAGTGGTAGCTGTGTGGAATGAGCTTCCAGTGGAAGTGGTGGAGGCAGGTTCGATTTTATCATTTAAAAAGAGTTCGATTTTATCATTTAAAAAGAGATTGGACGGGTATATGGACGAGAAAGGAATGGAGAGTTATGGTCTGAGTTCAGGTAGATGGGACTAGGGGAGAAAAGTGTTCGGCATGGACTTGAAGGGCCGAAATGGCCTGTTTCCATGCTGTAATTGTTATATGGTTATATGGTTATAAACCCCTCTAAACTCCTTCTATACCTTTCTAAACCCAACCAAACACCTTCTAACCCCTCCAAACCCTCGAACACTCGCCAACCCCATATAAACCACTACTAACACCTCTAAACCCCTCCAAACCGCTCTAAAAACAACAAAACCCCTCTATACCCGTCCAAACCGCTCTAACCTGCTCTAAATCATTCTAATTTCCTCCAACCCCTCCAAACCCTCCAAATCCTTCCACACCCCTCTAACACCCTTATGAAGCCCTCTAAACTCTATTTAATTTATTTTTAATTGAGATAAAAATGACAGTACAGATGACGTATTGCATTACATTTCCCCACATTTAGTTTTTTATTATATAATAACAAAATAAAATAAAAAAATAACCCTTACCCACCCTCCCTAAACACTCCTTGCCAGCTAATGTTTCTCAATACAAATATATCACAAATACAAATGCATAATTTTAACAATAATAAAGTAACAAAACCGAATAAAGGCGGCTTCCCACTTACTGTCAAGTGCCCTCAGTCAATAGGTAGTTCCTTTAGACCCTCAACGTATGATAAAAAGAGTTCCCATTGCAAATACAACTTTTTCACAGGCTCGCTCAATGTGAATTTAATCTTTTCTAGCCTAAAAAAAACATCACGTCTTCCAGCCAAGCTGCAACAGATGGAGGATGGTAGATTTCCAGACCAGCAAAATTCTCCTACGGTCTAAAAGTTATTTAAATATAATGATATCAGACTGGGTTGTAGTTAAACCCAAGGTTTTATCTGCGAAACCAAATACAACTACAAGCGGGCAAGGTCTCATTGTCATCCCAAGGACTTCACTGATGGTTTTAAAAACCACTGCCCAGTAGTTATCAAGTTTGGGGCAAGAACAGAATGCATGAGCTAGATTGGCTGGAGAGAAGGAGCACCTGTCACAGCCAGCGTCTGTCCCCGGATATATGACAGCAAGCATGGCTTTGCTTAAATTTACCCTGTGTAAAACTTTAAATTATATGAGCCCCAATCTAGCACATGATGACGAGGAATGGGCTATTCTGTCCAGCATTCCTCAGACAGGTCTATACGAAGGTCGTCCTCCCACCTAGCTTTAACTTTGTTCAGGTTTTGATTTCCTAAAGACATCAGTTGTGAATATACTACAGAGATCAGTCCTTTATTTGCAAAGGAAAATCTGTTCCCTCTCCTAATGCCCTGGAATAAATGTGGTTTGAACTAAGTGCAATAGCGAGAGGCTCAATTGCATTTGCAAAAAGAAGCGGAGTCAAAGGGCAGCCTTGACGGGTGCCGCGTGTTAATGGAAAATAATCAGATCGCAAATAATTTGTCTGTATACATGCCAAGGGTGAATGATATAACACCTTCTAAACCCATCTAATCAATGTAAACCCCATGTACACCACTCTAAAACCCTCTAAACTTATCTAACCCTCTGTAACCCCCTGTTAACACCTATAAAGCCCTATAAACCCATGTAACCCCTCTAATCCGCTCCTAACAATTCTAAACCGGAAGCGCTCTAAACCACTCTAACCCCCTCTAAAACACCCTAAACCCTTGTAAACCTCCCTAACCCTCTCTAACCCTGTAAATCCCTGCAAACCCCTCTAAACCCTGTTAATCCCTGTAAACACCTCTAAACCCCTCTAATCCCATTTAAACATGTCTAATCCCCTATAAAACCCCTGCAAACCCCTCTAACCTCTGTAAACACCTATATGTGCCTCTAAACCCCCTCTAAACCACTATAACCCCATCTAACAAGTCTAAACACCTGTAATCTCTCTAATCCCCTGTAAACCCCACTAAACACCATGTAAGCCCCTGTAATCACTAAACCTTTCTAAACACCCTATAACGCCCTAAACCACCGTAAATTTCTCTAAACCCGGTAAATCCTCAAAACTCCTATAATCCCCTGTAAACCCATTTAAACACACTCTAAACCACTCTATACCCCTCTAAACAAGGTTTACAATTAATACAAGGTTAATTCCCGAGATGTCGACTGTCATATGCTGAGAGAATGGAGCAGCTGGGCTTGTACACTCTGAAGTTTAGAAGTATGAGACGGTATCTCATTGAAACATATAAGACTGTTAAGGGCTTGGACACGCTAGGTGCAGGAAACATGTCCCGATGTTGGGGGAGTACAGAACCAGGGGCCACAGTTTAAGAATAAGTAGTAAGCCATTTAGAACGGAGACGAGAAAACACTTTTTTCTCACAGAGAGTGGTGAGTCTGTGGAATCTCTGCCTCAGAGGGCGGTGGAGGCAGGTTCTCTGGATGCTTTCCAGAGAGAGCCAGATAGGGCTCTTAAAGATAGTGGAGTCAGGGGATATGGGGAGAAGGCAGGAACGGGGTACTGATTGGGGATGATCAGCCATGATCACATTGAATGGCGGTGCTGGCTCGAAGGGCCAAATGGCCTACTCATGCACCTATTACCTATTGTCTATTGTCTATTGTCTTTGTCTAAACCCAACCAAACCCCTCCGACCCTCCAAACACCACCAAACGCCATCTAAAACCCTTCAGACTCCTCTAACCACTCTAAACCACTGTAAACACCTGTAAATACCTGTAAACCCCACTAAACCACAGTAAATCACTCTAATCCCCTCTAATCCCACGTAACCACCTCTAAACCCGTCTAATCATCTGTAATCCCCTCTAAATCACTGTAAACCCCCTGTAAACCACTCTAATCCCTTCTAATCCCACGTAAACACCATTTAAACACCGGTATCCACCCTCCAAACTCCTGTAAACGCATGTAAACCCCTGTAAACTACTCAAAACCCCTTGTAAAGCCAGCGAACCCCATATAAATCAATCTAAACCCCTGTAACCCCATGTAAACCCCTCTAAACCCCTCGAACTCGCTGTAATTCCTCTAAACCTCGCGAAACATCTCTGTAAACACCGGAAAACCTCTCTAAACCTCTCTAACCCCATTAAACCCCTCTAAACCACGGGGAAAACATCTAAACCCCTCTACACCCTCTAAATCCCATGCAAACACCTCTAAACCCCAGGTAAACAGCCACGTAAACCCCTGTAAATACCTGTAAACTACTCTAAAACCGTTTAAAACCCAAATACGTGTAAGCGACTTTGAGTCCTGAAAAGCGCTATATAAATAAAATCTATTATTATTATTATTATTAAACACCTGTAAACTACTCAAAAACATCTCTAAAGCTTGTAACCCACACTAAACCCCCCTTACACACCTGTAATCCCCTCAAAACGCCTGTAAACCCCTGAAAACTCCTCTAAATCCCTCTAAAGCCCTTTAAACCCCCGAAACCGCCTGTAAACCCCTCTAAAGAAAGCTAAACTCCTTATGAAGCCTTGTAAGCCCCTCTAAACCCATCTGACCCCATGTAAACCTCATGCACACCTCTCTAAAACCATTCCAAACTGCTGTGAACCCCTCTAAACACATGTAAACCACTATAAACGCTCTGTAAACCCCTCTAAACCTCTGTAAACCCATGCAAAACCCCTATAAACTCCTCTAAACACCTCTAATTCACTCCAGACCACTCAAAACTCCTCTAAATTATTCTAAACCCATCAAAACACCTGTACACCCCTGTAAACTCTGTAAACAACTCTGAACAAACAGAATTTCGTTGAACTTAAGTTCAAATGACAACAAATAAAGATCTATCTATCTAAATATCTATCTATCTAAACCCTTCTGATCCCTGTAAACCTCTCTAAACCTCTGTAAACCCCCGAAAACGCATCTAAACCCTATTAAACCATTCTAAACCCCTCTAATCCTATGTAAACCCTTCTAAATCCCTGTAAATCCTTGTAAACCACTCTATACACCTGTAACCCCTCTAAACAACACTAAACCCCTGTAATCCCATCTAACCCACTGCAAACTCCCCGAAACCCCTGTAAACCCTTCTAAAACCACAGTAAACCCCTCCAAACACCTCTACACGCCTGTAACCCAAAATCCCTCAAGACAACCGTAATCCCTTCAAAACCTCTGTAAACCCTGTAAACTCCTCTAAATCCCTCTAAACCCCCGTAAACCCCTCTAAACCACTGTAACCGATAGTAAACCCCTGTCAACCCCTCTAAACCCATCTAAATCTATGTATACCCCATGTACACCACTCTAAAACCACTAAACTCATCTAAATACAATGTAAGCACATGTATACCCCTCTGTAAATCCCTCAAAACCCCTCTAAACACGTAAACCCCTCTAAACCTCTCTAAACCCTTCTAAACCAGTCGCACCCCCTGTAAACCCTCTAAACACTTCTAAACCATTCTTAACCCATCTAAACCCCACTAAACCCCTCTAAACCCCCCTAACCCCCTCAAAACCCCTGCAAACCACTCTAAACCAGTGCAAACATCTCTAACCACCTCTAACCCCTCTAAACCCCTTATGAAGTCCCCTAAACCACTCTAAACCCATCTAAACCCATGTAAACCCATGTACACCTCTCTAAACCCATCTAAACCCCTCTAAACCCCCTGTAACCCGCTCCAATCCACTCTAAACACCTGTAAACATATGTAAACGCCTGCAAACCCATGTAAACCTCTTATAAAGCCTTATAAACCCATGTAAACCCCTCCAAATCCCTCTAAACCTGAACCGCTGTAAACCACTCTAATCCCCTCTAAAAAACCCTAAACCCCTGTAAACATCTCTAACACTCTATCCCCCTGTAAACCCCTGTAAACCCCTCTAAACCCATGTAAATCCCTGTAAACCCCTCTAAACCTCTCTGAACCCTTCTAAATCTGTCTACTCGCCTGTAACCCCCTGCAAATCCAACTAACCCCTGTAAACCCCTCTAAATGCGTCTAAACCTCTCTAAACTCTTGTAAACCCCTCTAAAATACTCTAAATACCTGTAATATTCTTTATTCCCCTCGAAACCCCTATAAACGCCCTGTAATCCTCTCTAAACCTCTCCATACACTTATAAACCCCCTAAACCACGGTAAACTCCTCTAATCCCCTGTAAACCCCTCTAAACCCCTGTAAACCTCTCTAAACGTCTCCAAACACCTCTAAACCCCTCTAAACCTCTCTAAACCAGTGTAAACCCGTCTAGACCCCTCTAAACCACTGTAAACCCCTGTAAACGCATCTGAACCTCTGTAACCCCTGTAAACCACGGTAAACACCTCAAACCGCCTGTAAACCTCGTAAAAAAACACTGTAACCCCTGTAAACACACCTAAACCACTCTAAACCCCTCATAAGTCATGTAAACACCTCTAACCCCCTGTAAACCACTCTAAACCCCTGTAAATCTCTCTAAACCCCTCTAAACCCCTATAAACCCTTGCACCTCCCTCTAAACCTCTTTCCACCTGTAAACACCTGTAAACCCCTGTAAACCTCTCTAAACCCCCCGAAACCGCTGCAAACCCCTGTAAACCCATGTAAACACTTCTAAACCTGTCAACTCCTCTAAATCTTTCTAACCCTCAAAACCACTTTAAACCCCTTTAAAGCCCCGTAAATAGCCTCTAAACCCCTTAAAACACATCTAAACCCCTCTAAACCAGTCTGTAGGGGCGCGCTGCTCTGGCAGCAGCCATGTCAGCAGTGCGTCAGTTTTTTCAACTTTATTTTTTATTTTTAGTATGTTTTAAAATGTGTAATTAATGTTTCTTTGTGTGTCTTGTGTGGGGGGTGGTGTGGGGGGGTAAGGGGGAAACCGCTTCGGTCGCCTCCTCCATGGAGAGGCGACTTTTTCCAGGTCGCCTCCCCCGTGGCCTAACATCAAGGATCGGCGCGGCCTTTCCCGGAGACGTGCCCGGGCTTCAGCGGCGGGCGCAGCGTGGACTCTCGGCATGGAGCGGGTGAACCCTCGCTGGGGCTCGCTGGAGGGGAGCGCTCCGTTTCGCTGGCGTTTCGCAGCCTGAAGCCGCGGTCTGCAGAGCTCCAGCTGGTGCGGCGTCTACAGCCCGGGATCCCTCTTGGGGGATCCGGGGGAAGAAGAAGAAGCCATCATTGCCGGCCCGCGGCCAACTTCTACCGCGGGGCCGGCATTGACTTACCATCACCCCTGGAGGGGAGCTTCGACCGCCGGCCCTGCAGTCTACGGTGCTTCTGGCTGCGGCAGGGAACCTTAAATCTTGACCGCCGGCCTGCGGCCCATAACAATCTAAAGCCGCGGTCTCCGGTGAGGAAGAGCCGATCCTGGACTGACTTGGACTCTGGTCCTGTCCACGGGGGGGAAATGGAGGACTGGCCAAATTTTTGTGCCTTCCACCACAGTGATGAATGCTGTGGTGGATGTTTGTGTTACCTTTTTGTGTGTTCTTTTTATTGTATCGCTGCTGACAACCCGATCCATTGCCGGGTCGCTGCTCATGCGGTCGACCGGTTGGTGCAGATTAAATGTATTGTTTGTTTAAATTGCCCCTCGGGGACAAATAAAGTGCTTGGTAATTGGTAAACCTCGGTAAACCGCGCCAAACCTTACCACACCCCTCTAAACCGCTCTAACCCTCCCCCCTTCAACCCCTGTAAACCCCTGTAACCCCCACAAAAAACTGTCAACCCGGGTAAACCGCTCCATAACCCCTCTAATTCCCTCCATACCCCTCTAAACCCCTCTAAACTCGTATAAATATCTATAAACACATGTAACGCACTGTAAACACTTCTAAAATGTTCAAGAAGGAACTGCAGATGCTGGAGAATCGAAGGTACCAAAAAAAAGGGTTTCGGCCGGAAACGTTGCCTATTTCCATCGCTGCAAAGATGCTGCCGCACCCGCTGAGTTTCTCCAGTAATTATGTCCAACTTCGTAAACACCTCTAAACCACCGTAGACCCCTCTAAACCTCTGTAAACACCTAAAAACCTCTCAAAGCCTCTCTAAATACCTGTAAACCACTGTAAATCCTTCTAAACCACTCTGAACCCCGGTAAACCCCTGTAAACGCATCTAAACCTCTCTTCACCCTCGAAACAACTGTAAAGCACTCTAAACCCATGCAAACCACTCTAAACCCTGTATAACATTCTAGACCCCATGTAAACCCCTCTAAACCCCTGTAAACATCTCTAAACCACTCTAAACCACTCTAGCACCGGAAACCCGTCAAAAGGCCTCTGAACTCTAAACACCTCTAAACCTCACAACACACCTGTAACCCCGGTAAACCTCTCTAAACTTCTCTAAACCACCCTAAACCCCACTAAAACCATGAAAACCCCTCTAAACACCTGTAAACCCCCTAAACACATGTAATAACCTGTACACCCCTGTAAACCCCTGTAAACCCTTCTAATCCCCCTAACCCCTGTAAACCCCTGTAAACCTCTCTAAACCAGTAAATCACTGTAAATCCCTCTAAACACGTCTAAACCCCATGTAAACCCCCTGTAACCCCACTAAACAACTGCAATCCCCTCTAAACCAATGTAAACCCCTGCGAACACCGATAAAGCCCTCCAAACCCATCTAGTCGCCTGTATACCGCATATAAAACCCTCTAAACCTCTGTAAGTTCCTCTAAAGCACCCTAAACCACTAAACCAATCTGTACCCCTGTATACCCCGTAAACCCATCAAAACCCCTGTAAACCCGTGTAAACCCCTGTAACTCTCCGTAAACCCCACTAAATCTCTCGAACCCCCTGTAAACCCCTCTAAACCTCTCTAAACACATGTAAACATCTGAACACGTCTGTATACCACTCTATACCTCTGAACCCATCTGAAACCCTCTGAACCGCTCTAAACACCTGTAATCCGCTCTAAACCCCCTGTAAACCACTCTAAACACGTATAATTCCCTTCTAAACCACATCTAAATCACTCTAACCCCCTCTATACGGCCATCTAAACCACCATAACATAGATAGATAGATAGATAAACATTTATTGTCACATACACCAATTGGTGCAGCGAAATTTGACTTGCCATGCAGCACACAAATAAAGATTACAACAAAGAATTTAACAACATAAAACATCCCCCCACAATGGTTCCCACTGTGGGGGAAGGCAGCAAAGTCCAGTCCCATCCCCAGTTCACGCATAGTCGGGGCCTATTGAGGCCTCTGCAGTCGCCGATACGGCAGCCCGATGCTTCAGGCCCTTTCGCCGGATGATGAAGCTCCGGCGTCGGGTGAACACTCTCAGCGGCCCGGAGTGTCTGGAGCGGCCGCTCCCTCCCAGTAGACCGCGGCTCCCGAAGTCCACGAGCCGCGCTGGTCGATGCTCCGACTCTGGCGACCTCGTCGTGAGATCCCAGGCTCCGCGGTGTTCCAAGCTCAGCGCCGCTGGAAGCTCCACTGACCGCAGACCGCTGACCGCAGACCGCTGACCGCAGCTCCGCGATGTTGGTGCCGGCGGTCACAGCATTCCGGAGCTTGCTGCACGGCGACCCGGGTTAGGCATCGCCCGCTCCGCGATGGTACTTCAGCGCTGTGCCGCCGCCGAAGCTGAAGTCCTGGCCGGTCCCGGCAGGAAAATGCCGCTCCAGTCTGCCCCTAGGCCGCGAGGAAGGGGCGAAGATACGGCTCGGAGAAAAGCCGCATCTCCGACCAGGTAGGTACTGAGAAAATAGTTTCCCCCTTCCCCCCCCCCCCCCCACCCCCCACATAAAAAGACTAAAGACCTCCAAAAACAAACACTTTTAACTAACTAAAAATTTAAAAAAGGTGAAAAGACTAACAGCTGCTGGCAGGGCAGCCATACTCGACGGCGCCTCAGGTGGTACACATCTGAGAACCCCTATAACACTCTCTAACCCCATCTAAAACCCTCTAGACCCTTCTAAACACATGTACATTATTCTAAACCCGTAAACACCTGTAAAGCCCTGCAAACCTCTGTAAACCCCTTTACACGCCTCTAAAACCATATCAACCCCTCTTAACCACTCTAAACCACTGTAAACCCCTCTAAGCCCCCTGTAAACCCATATAAAGCCCTCTAAACCCATCTAATCCCCAGTAAACCCCATATAAACCCTTCTAAACCCCTCTAAACCCCTGTAAGCCCCGCGAACGCACACTAAACTCCTATAAACCCATCTGCACCCGCTGTAAACCCAAGTAAAGTTCTTTAAAACCCTCTAAATATCTTCTAATCCCCTGTAAACACCTCTAAGCCCCTGTAACCTGTAAAACGTGTAAACCCCTGTAAACATATATATCCCTCTAAACCCCTATAAGGCCTTCTAAACCACTAAACCCATCTAAACCCCCTGTACTCCCAATTAAAACACATCTAAACGCCTGTAAACCCCTGTTAACCGCTGTAACCGTCTCTAAAAGACTCTAAACACATCAAAACCCCAGGAAACCCCTGTAAAACACTCTAAACCCCCTGTAAGCCCCTGCAAACCCATCTAAATCCGTTTAAATCTCTCTAAAACCATCTCAACCCCCTCTAAACCCCTGTAAACCCCTCTGCACATCGCTGAACCCCTGTAAAGCCCCGTCAACCGCTCTGAACGCCTCTAAACCGCTCTAACCCCCTCTAAAGCCCTCTAAACCACTCTAAACACATGTAAACACCTCGACACCACTGTAAACCCCTCTAAACCCCTTTAAACCTCTCTAAAACCGTCTCAACCCCTGTAAACCTCTGTAAACCCCTCTAAACCTCTGTAACCCCATGTAAACACCTGTAAACCCCTCCAATCCCCTCTAAACCCCTACGGAACACTAAATTCTGCCAAATCCCTCTAAACCCCTGTTAACCCCTGAAAACACCAATTAAACCGCATGTAAACCCCCCTAAACCTCTGTAAACCCCCCCCCCAAAACACTAACCCATCTAAAACCGTCTAAACTGCTGTAAAACCCTCTAAACACCTGTAAACGCCAGTTAACCCCTGTAAAGCTCTCTAAACCGCTGTAAACCCTCTAAACCCATGTAAAGCTCTCTGAATGCGGATGACACTAAGCTGGGGGGCAGTGTTAGCTGTGAGGAGGATGCTAGGAGACTGCAAGGTGACTTGGATAGGCTGGGTGAGTGGGCAAATGTTTGGCAGATGCAGTATAATGTGGATAAATGTGAGGTTATCCACTTTGGTGGCAAAAACGGGAAGGCAGACTATTATCTAAATGGTGGCCGATTAGGAAATGGAGAGGTGCAGCGAGACCTGGGTGTCATCGTACACCAGTCATTGAAAGTAGGCATGCAGGTGCAGCAGGCAGTGAAGAAAGCGAATGGTATGTTGGCCTTCATAGCAAGAGGATTTGAGTATAGGAGCAGGGAGGTTCTACTGCAGTTGTACAGGGTCTTGGTGAGACCACACCTGGAGTATTGCGTACAGTTTTGGTCTCCAAATCTGAGGAAGGACATTATAGCCATAGAGGGAGTGCAGAGAAGGTTCACCAGACTGATTCCTGGGATGTCAGGACTTTCATATGAAGAAAGACTGGATAGACTTGGCTTATACTCGCTAGAATTTAGGAGATTGAGAGGGGATCTTATAGAAACGTACAAAATTCTTATGGGGTTGGACAGGCTAGATGCAGGAAGATTGTTCCCGATGTTGGGGAAGTCCAGGACAAGGGGTCACAGCTTAAGGATAAGGGGGAAATCCTTTAAGACCGAGATGAGGAAAAACTTTTTCACACAGAGAGTGGTGAATCTCTGGAACTCTCTGCCACAGAGGGTAGTTGAGGCCAGTTCATTGGCTATATTTAAGAGGGAGTTAGATGTGGCCCTTGTGGCTAAAGGGATCAGGGGGTATGGAGAGAAGGCAGGTACGGGATACTGAGTTGGATGATCAGCCATGATCATATTGAATGGCGGTGCAGGCTCGAAGGGCCGAATGGCCTACTCCTGCACCTATTTTCTATGTATCTATGTATCTATGAAACACTCTAAACCCTTCTAAACTCCATGTAAACATTTCGAAAATTCTCTAAACACCTATCAACCCCAGTAAAAGCCTGTAAAACCTTCTAAGCACCTGTAAACACCTCTAAACACCTGTAAACGACTCTAAACCCCCTGTAAACCGGTCCAAACCCCCATGTAAACCCTCTAAACCCCTGTAAACCCCTCTCACCCTCTGTAAACATCTAAAAAGACTCTTACACCCTGTAATCACCTCTAAACCTCTCTCCATCTTTAAACACATGTAAATCCCTCTAAACCCCTCTGTACCCCGCTAAACCCATTTAACACTCTAAACTTCCCCAACATCTGGACTTCCCCAACATCGGGAATAATCTTCATGCATCTAGCCTGTCCAACACTTTAACAATTTTGTACGTTTCTATAAGAACCCACCTCAATCTTCTAAATTCTAGCGAGTACAAGCCGAGTCTATCCAGTCCTTCTTCATATGAAAGTCCTGACATCCCAGGAATCAGTCTGGTGAACCTTCTCTGTACTCCTTCTATGGCAAGAATGTCTTTCCTCAGATTAGGAGATCAAAACTGTACGCAATACTCCAGGTGTTGTCTCATTGCGTACAGTTTTGGTACCCCTTTAGAGGTACCCCTTCTGTAAACCCTTCTATACCCCTCTCCACTCCTGTAAAGCCCTCTTAACCCCTCAAAACTAATCTAAACCCATGTAAACCCCATGTAAATCCGCGCAAACCCATGTAAACCCCATGCAAATCCGCCTAAACCCATGTAAACCCCTGTAAACCTCTCTAAATCCCTCTAATCCACTCTAAACCTCTCAAAACACCTCAAAACCTCTCTAGACCCCTGCAAACACATGTAATCTCCTACAACACCTCCAACCCCATCTAAAACCGTCAAAACCCCTCCAAACACGTAAATCCCTCTAAAAACATGTAAATCCCTCTAAACCCCTGTGACCCCCTCTAAACACCTGTGAACGCCTCTAAACACATGTAAACCCCTCTAAACACATCTAATTACTTGCAACCCCCTGTAATCTCCTCTGCCCCGGAAAACGTTTGTAAACCTCTGTAAATCCCTCTAGACCCCCTGTAAACCCATATAAAGCCCTCTAAAACCATCTAACCGCCATGTAAATTCCACTAACCTCTGTAAACCTCTCTAAACCCTCCTAAATCCCATATAAATCCCTCCAAAACCCTCGAAAGACATTCAACCCCCGTAAACCCCATGTAAACACTCTAAACCCATGTAAACCCCTCTAAACCTCACTATACATTTAAACACATGTAAACCCATTTAATGCCCCTCTAAACAAATCTGAAACTCTCTAAACCCCTCTAAAACCCCATGTAAAACCTTCTAATCACCTGTAAACACGTGTAAAGCCCTGTAAACACCTCTAAACACCTGTAAACCTCTGGAAACATCTCTAAACCACTCTAAACCCATTTAAAGCCCTATAACCCCCTGTAAACCACCGTAAACCCCTGTAAACCTCTCTAAACACCTGTTAGCACACGTACACCACTGTACAACCTTTTAGATCCCACTAAACCCATCTAAAACCCTCAAAACCTCTCTAAACCCTTGTAAATCACTCTAAACCCATGTAACGCCTTCTAAATCCCTCCAAACCCCCTTTAACCCCCTCTAAACTCCCTCCAAACACCTGTAATCCGCTCTAAACTATCACACACCTGCAAACCGCTCAAACACCTCTACACCCATGTTAACCCCTCTACACCCATGTTAACCCCTCTAAACCCATTTAACGCCAGCAAAACCCTTATAATGCCCTGTAAACACCTGCAAACCAATCTAAACTCCCTGTAAACACCATGAAAACCCTCCTAAAGCCATGTAAACCCCTTGTAATCCACCCTAATCCCGTAAATACCCCTGTAAACCTCTCTAAAACCCG
The DNA here is from genome assembly GCA_038087875.1 of Malacoraja senta. Taxonomy (NCBI): domain Eukaryota; kingdom Metazoa; phylum Chordata; class Chondrichthyes; order Rajiformes; family Rajidae; genus Malacoraja; species Malacoraja senta. The sequence goes on along the minus strand of JAXLNO010002679.1, from coordinate 56,805 downwards.
CCGCCCCAGTAAACCCCTCTAAACTTATCGACACCTGTAAACAACTGTAAACCCCTCTAAACCCCGCTAAACCCATCTAAAACCCTCTAAACCCCTCTAAATCCCTGCAAATCCTTCTAACCACCTGTAAACCCACTGTAAATCCCTGTAAACCCATGTACACCCCTGTAAACCACTGTAAACCCATGTAAACCTCTAAACATCTCTACACCCCTGTAAACATATTTAAATCCCTCTAAGCACCTCTTAACTCCTGTTAACCCACTCTAAACCCCCTGTAAACCCCTCTAAACTCCTCAAACTCCTATAATCACCTCTAAACATCTCTAAACCCGTCCAAACCGCTCCAACCCGCTCTAAACACCTCCAGACTCCTCGAAGCTCTTCCAAACCTGTCTAACCCAATCTAAACCGGTCTAAACCCATCTAAACCCCTCTAAACTTCTCCAAACCGCTCTAACCCCCTCCAAGCGCTTCTAAACCCCATCCAAAGTTCTCTAAAACCCTCTTAACCCCTATAAAGCCCGATAAACCCATGTTATCACCCTGTAAACCCTATGTAAACAGGTCTAAACCCAAACGCCTCTAACCCCTCTAAACCCCTCTAAACACTCTAACACCCTCAAAACCGATCTAAACCCCTGTAAACCCCGTGTAAACCACCCTAAACACTTGTAAACACGATGTAATCCCCCCTAAACCCCCTGCAAACCCCTTTAAACCGCTGTTAACATCTAAACCCATCTAATTCCCTCTAAACCCCTCTAAAACCCCTCTAAATCCCTCTAATTACCTGTAAATCCCTCTAACCCCCTCTAATCTGTGATCCCATGTTCTGGACTTCCCCAACATCGGGGATAATCTTCATGCATCTAGCCTGTCCAACCCCTTAAGAATTTTGCTCATTTCCATAAGATCCCCGCTCAATCTTCTAAATTCTAGCGACTACAAACCATATCTATCCAGTCCTTCTTCATATAAGAGTCCTGACTTCCCAGGAATCAGTCTGGTGAAACTTCTCTGTACTCCCTCTATGGCACGAATGTCTTTCCTCAGATTAGGAGACCACAACTGTATGCAATAATCGAGGTGTTGTCTCATTGCGTACAGTTTTGATACCCCTTTAGAGGTACCCCTTCTGTAAACTCCTCTATACACCTCTCATAGAAACATTGAAACATAGAAAATAGGTGCAGGAGTTAGCCATTCGGCCCTTCGAGCCTGCACCGACCTTTGATATGACCATGGCTGATCATCCAACTCAGTATCCCATCCCTGCCTACTCTCCATACCCCCTGATCCCTTTAGCCACAAGGGCCACATCTAACTCCCTCTTAAATATAGCCAATGAACTGGCCGAAACTACCTTCTGCGGCATAGAATTACACAGATTCACCACTCTCTGTGTAAAAAATGATTTCCTCATCTCGGTCCTAAAAGTCTTCCCTCTTATCCTTGAACTGTGACCCCTAGTTCTGGACTTCCCCAACATCGGGAATAATCTTCCTGTCCAACCCCTTAAGAATTGTGTAAGTTTCTATAAGATCCCCCCTCAGTCTTTGAATTCCAACGTGTACAAGCCGAGTCTATCCAGTCTTTCCTCATATGAAAGTCCCGCCATCCCAGGAATCAGTCTGGTGAACCTTCTCTGTACTCCCTCTATGGCAAGAACGTCTTTCCTCAGAGTTGGAGACCAAAACTGTACGCAATACTCCAGGTATGGTCTCATCAAGACCCTGTACAACTGCAATAGAACGTCCCTGCTCTTATACTCAAATCATTTTGCTATGAATGCTAACATACCATTTGCTTTCTTCACTGCCTGCTGCACCTGCATGCCTACTTTCAATGACTGGTGTACCATGACACCCAGGTCTCGTTGCATCTCCCCTTTTCCTAATCGGCCACCATTTAGATAATAGTCTACTTTCCTGTTTTTGCCACCAAAGTGCATAACCTCACAATTGTCCACATTTTACTGCATCTGCCATGCCTTTGCCCACTCACCCAACCTATCCAAGTCACCTTGCAGCCTCCTAGCATCCTCCTCACAGCTAACACTGCCCCCAGCTTCGTGTCATCCGCAAACTTGGAGATGTTGCATTCAATTCCCTCATCCAGATCATTAATATATATTGTAAATAGCTGGGATCCCAGCACTGAGCCTTGCGGTACCACACTAGGCACTGCCTGCCATTGTGAAAAGGACCCGTTTACTCCTACTCTTTGCTTCCTGTTTGCCAGCCAGTTCTCTATCCACATCAATGCTGAACCCCCAATACCGTGTGCTTTAAGTTTGTATACTAATCTCTTATGTGGGACCTTGTCGAAAGCCTTCTGAAAGTCCAGATACAACACATCCACTGGTTCTCCCTTATCCACTCTACTAGTTACATCCTCGAAAATTCTATAAGATTCGTCAGACATGATTTACCTTTCATAAATCCATGCTGACTTTGTCCAATAAACTCACCACTTTCCAAATGTGCTGCTATCTTTAATAACTGACCCGTGAAATTTTCCCCACCACCGATGTTATACTAACTGGTCTGTATTTTCCGTTTTCTCTCTCGCTCCCTTTTTAAAAAATGGAGTTACATTACCTACACTCCAGTCCTCAGGAACTACTCCAGAATCTAAAGAGTTCTGAACAATTATCACTAATGCATCCACTATTTCTGCGGCTACTTCCTTAAGTACTCTGGGATGCAACTTATCCGGCCTTGGGGATTTATCGGCCTTTAATTCATTCAATTTACCTAACACCACTTCCCGGCTAACCTGGATTTCACTCAGTTCCTCCATCTCATTAAACCCCCGGTCCCTTGCTATTTCCGGCAGATTATTTATGTCTTCCTCAGTGAAGACAGAACCAAAGTAATTATTCAATTCGTCTGCCATGTCCTTGTTCCCCATGATCAAGTCGCCTGTTTCTGACGGCAAGGGACCTACATTTGTTTTAACTAATCTTCTCCTCTTGACATATCTATAAAACCCTTTGCAGTCAGTTTTTATGTTCCCTGCCAGTTTTCTTTCAAAATCTATTTTCCCTTTCCTAATTAAGCCGTTTGTCCTCCTCTGCTGGACTCTCCCAGTCCTCTGGTAGGCTGCTTTTTCTGGCTAATTTGTAGGCTTCCTCTTTTGTTTTGATACTATCCCTGATTTCCCTTGTTATCCACGGATGCTCCAACTTCCCTGATTTATTCTTTTGCCAAACTGGGATGAACAGTTGTTGTAGTTCATCCATGCAGTCTTTAAATGCCTTCCATTGCATATCCACCGTCAACCCTTTAAGAATCATTGGCCAGTCTATTGTGGCCAATTCACTTCTCATACACTCAAAGTCACCTTTCTTTAAGTTCAGGACCTTTGTTTCTGAATTAACAATGTCACTCTCCATCCTAATGAAGAACTCAACCATATTATGGTCACTCTTGCCCAAGGGTCCTCGCACAACAAGACTGCTAACTAACCCTTCCTCATTACTCAATACTTAGTCTAGAATAGCCTGCTCTCTCGTTGGTTCTTCTACATGTTGGTTTAGATAACTATCCGCATACTTTCCAAGAAATCCTCTTCCTCAGCACCCCTGCCAATTTGATTCACCCAATCTATATGTAGATTGAAGTCACCCATTATAAGGGTTTTACCTTTGTTGCACGCGTTTCTAATTTCCTGTTTGATGCCATCCCCAACTCCACTACTACTGTTAGGTGGCCGGTACAACACTCCCACTAGCGTTTTCTGCCCCTTAGTGTTTCGCAGCTCTACCCATATCGATTCCACATCCTCCAAGCTAATGAGCTTCCTTTCTATTGCGTTAATCTCCTCTCTAACCAGAAACGCTACCCCGCCTCCTTTTCCTTTCTGTCTATCCCTCCTGAATATTGAATATCCCTGAATGTTCAGCTCCCAGCTTTGGTCACCCTGGAGCCATGTCTCCGTCATCCCAACTATATCATATGCATTAATAACTATCTGCACATTCAACTCACCCACCTTATTACAAATGCTCCTTGCATTAAGATACAAAGCCTTGGCTTTAAAGGCTTGTCTTTACAACACTCTTACCCCTTATACAATTATGTTGAATGGTGCCATGAACTTGGCCGCTGCTGCCTTCCCCTGATGAGCCATCTCCCCCAACATTATCCAAAATGGTATACTTGTATAGGAGGGAGATGACCGCAGGGTTCAACAGCTGTAAAGCCCTCTTAACCCCTCAAAATCCATCTAAACCACTGTAAACCCCATGTAAATCCGCGTAAACCCATGTAAACCCCATGTAAACCCGCCTGAACCCACTTAAACCCCTGTAAACACCTGTAAACCTCTCTAAAACCCTCTAAACCCCTCTAAACCTCTCAAAACACCTTAAAACCTCAATAAACATCTGCAAACACATGTAAACTCCTCTAAACACCTTTAAACCCATCTAAAACCCTCTAAACCGCTCTAAACACTTGTAAATCTCTCTTACATGTAAATCCCTCAAAACACCTGTGACCACCTCTAAACACCTGTAAACTCATCTAAGCCCTGGAAAACGTCTGTAAACCCTTGTAAATCCCTCTAGACCAACCCCAAACCAATATAAACTCCTCTAAAACCATCTAAACACCCTGTGAACCCCGTAAATTCCCCTAACCCCTGTAAATCCCTCAAACTTCCCATAAAGCTTTCTAAACCCCTGTAAACCCATCTAAATCCCATGTGAACCCCATGGAAATCCCCCTCAAACCCTGTAAATCCCACGTAAACCGCACTAAAGCCCTGTAACCCCTCTAAACCCCTGAAAACCTCTCTAAACACTTGTAAACACACGTAAACCTCCTGTAAAACCCTCTAAACCACTCAAATCCATCTAAAACTCTCAAAACCTCTCTAACCCCAGGTAAATCGCTCGAACCCCATGTAAAGCCTTCTAAACCCCTCCAAACCCCTTTAACCCGCTCTAAACTCCCTCCAACCCCCTGTAATCCGCTCTAAACCTCTCCACACCCCTCCAAACCGCTCAAACTCCTCTACACCGATGTTAATCCCTCTAACCCCATATAAAGCCGGCTAAACCCCTATAAAGCCCGGTAAACACCTGTAAACCAATCTAAACTCCCTGTAAACACCATGCAACCACCCCTAAACCCATGCAAACACCTTGTAATCCCCCCTAAACCCATGTAAACCCATTGTAATCCCCCTAATCCCGTAGAATCCATGTAAACCTCTCTAAAACCCTCTATACCACTGTAAACCCCTCTAAACCTCTCGACACCTGTAAACAACTGTAAACCACAGTAAGCCTATCTAAACCCCGCTAAACCCATCTAAAACCGTCTAAACCCCTCTAAACCCCTGCAAATCCTTCTAACCACCTGTAAACTCCCTGCAAACCCCCTGTAATCCACTGTAAACCACTATAGACCCATGTAAACCTCTCTTAGCATCTGTACACTCCTGTAAACAACTTTAAATCCATCTAAACGCCTCTAAACCCCTGTTAACCACTATAAACCTCCCTGTAAACCCCTCTAAACTCAAACCACTACAACCCCCTCTTATAACTCTCTAAACCCCTCCAAACACCTCAAAACCGCTCTAAACCTCTCCAGACCCCTCCAAATTCCTCCAAACCTGTCTAACCAAATCCAAACCACTCTAAACCCCTCTAGACCCATCTAAACCTCTCTAAACCCCTCCAAACCCCTCTAGTCCCCTCCAAGCACTTCTAAACCACATCCAAAGTCCTCTAAACACCTCTTAACCCCTATAAAGCCCAATAAACCCATGTAAAGTCCCTGTAAAACTTATGTAGACCTGTCTAAACACAAACGCCTCTAATCCCCTCTAAAACGCTCTAAAACCTTGAAAATCCATCTAAACTACCTGTAAACCCCATGAAAACCTCCCTAAACCACTGTAAACCCCATGTAAACCCCACCCTAAACCCCCTGTAAACCTCTAAACCCATCTAAATCCCTCTAAACCCCACTAAACACCTCTAACCCCTCCAAACACATTTAAATCCCAGTAAAATATTCTAAACCCCCTAAACCACCGTAAACCAATGTAAACCCTTCGAAAACCCTCGAAAACCCAAAAAGCTCCCTAAAATCCTGTAAACCCATCTAAACCCCATGTAAACCCGTTGTAAACCCCCTAAACTCCTGTAAACCGCATGTAAACTCCCTCTAAACCACTGTAAATCCCTCTAACCCCCTGTAAACTCCTCCAAACACTTGTAAACCCCTCTACACACCTGTAACCCCCTGCAAACAACTATAAACCACTCTAGGCCCCAGTAAACGCCTGTAAACACCTGTAAACGCCTCTATACACGGCAAACCCATTAAAAACCTTCTAAACCACTCTAAACCTCAGTAAATCCTTCTAAATACACTGTAAACCCCCGAAAACCCCTCAAAACCCTGTAAATCCTTGTAAACCTACCTAAAACCCTCTAAATCCCTGTAAACCCTGTTCAACTTCTCTACACCTGTAAACAACTGTAAACCCCTTTACACCCCCTAAACCCATCTAAAACCCTCTAAACCCAACAAAACCCCTGTAAAACCTTGCAAACCCCCTATCCCCTATAAAACCATGTAAACCCCTCTAAATCCCTGTAAACGCCATGTAAACCTCGTGTAAACCCCCCTAAACCCCTGTAAATCCCATGTACCTCCTAAACCTATGTAAACCCCCTATAAACCCCTGTAGACCTCTCTAAAATTCTCTTAACCCATCGAAACCTCTCCAAACCACTCTGACGCTCTCTAAACACCTGTAAACACATGTAAACACATTTAATCCTCTCTAAACCACTCAAAACACCTCTAAACCTATCTAAAACCCTATAAACGCCTGAAAACACCTGTTAACCCCTCTAAACCCCTATAAAGCACTAAACCCATCAACACCACTCTGAACCACTGTACACCTCAAAACCTTTCTAAACCCCCTAGAAAGACCTCGAAACCGCTCTAAACCCATGTAAACTGCCGAAAAACTCCATGTAAACCCGTCTAGACCTCTGTAAACTCCTCTAAACCTCTGTAAAGCCCTCTATACCACTCTGTAAACACCTTCTAACCCCATCTCAACCGCTATAAAGCACGCTAAACCACTCAAAACCCATCTAAACCCCATGCAAACCTCCCTAAACACATATAAACCCCAGGTACACCCGACTAAACCCCTGTAATCCGTTCTAAACCCCTGCAAACATCTTTAAAACCCTCTAAACCCTTGTAAACCCCTCTAAACCTCTCTACAGCTGTAAACACCTGTAAACCCCTCTAAACCACTGCAAATCCCTCTAAACCTATGTAAATCGCTCCGACCCCCTCTACCCACCTCGAAACACCTGTAAAACCCTCCAAACCACTTTAAATCCCTGCAAAAACCTGTAATCCCCTGCAAACCCCGGAAAAGCATCTAAGCTCCCAGTAAACGCCTGTATACCCCAGGAAACCACACTAGACCCCTCTAATCACTTATAAAACCCTCTAAAACCATCTAAATCCCCTGTAAACACCCTGTAAACCCCATGTACCCCAGACTAAACCCCAGTAAACACCTCTAAACCCCTGTAAACCCCATGCAAACCCCCGAAACCCGTGTAAACCGCATGTAAACCCGCCTAAAGCCCCTGTGAACCCCTGTATACTTCTCAAAACACTCTAAACCACTCTAAACCCCTCCAAACACATGCAGACAACTGTAAACCTCTGTAAACCCTTTTAAACCCATGTACAACCCTCTAAATCCCTTTAAACCCCTTATAAAGCACTCTAAACCTCTGCAACCCTGTCTAAAACGCTCTAAACCCATGTAAATCTCTCTACACCTGTAAACACCCATAAACCCCTGTAAACACCTCTAAAACCTCTAAACCACTGTAAATCCCTCTAAACCCGTATAAATCCCTCTAAACCCACGTAAACCCATGTAAATCCCTCTAAACCCCTCTAAAACCCCTATAAACCCCGTCAAAACCCTCAGAACCCATCTAAACACCTGTAAACCCCATGTAAACCCCCCGAAACGCGTGTAAACCCCATGTAAACCCGCCTAAACCCCTGTAAATACCTGTAAACGCTTGTAAACTTCACTAAAACCCTATGTCTAAACCCCTCTAAACCCTTCTAACCTCCCTAAACACCTGCAAACATATGAAAACCCCTCTAAAGAAAACAGAACCCATCTAAAACCGCCTAAACCCCTCTCAACCTCTGTAAATCCTTCCAAACCCCTGTAAACCACTCCAAACCACTCCAAACCCCTCTAAACTCCTGTAAACCCATCTAAACAGCTGTAATCCTTCTAAACCCCTTTTAAACCTCCGTAAACCCCTCTAAACCACTGTAAACCCACTGTAACCCTCCATAAAACACTGAAAATCACTATAAACCCCGCTAAACCTGTACACCTGTAAACACATGTAATCCACTTTAAACCCCTCTAAACTAATCTAAAACCATCTAAACCCCTCTAAACCCCTGTAAAACCTTCTAACCCCCTAACCCTCTGTAAACCCCTGTAAACCCCTATAAACACATGTAAACCCCTGTGAATTACTGAAAAAACCCTTTGAAACCCCTCTACACCACAATAAAGCCCTATAACAAACCCTCTAAACCTATCAAAACCCATCTAAACCCCATGTAAACTCCCTAAACCCCTGCAAACCAGATGTAAATCCCCATATAAACCGCTGTAAACCATTCTAAACCCATGTAAAACCCTCTAAACCCATCCAAAACCCTCTAAACACCTCTAGGAGCATTGTAAGAAAGGTGGATGAGCTTAGAGTCTGGATTGACACCTGGAAGTATGTTGCTGTGGCGATCAGTGAAACATGGTTGCAGGAGGGCTGTGATTGGAAACTAAATATTCCAGGATTTCATTGCTTCAGGGGTGATAGAATTGGAGGGGCAAGAGGTGGGGGTGTTGCATTGCTGGTCAAGGAAGATATTACAGCAGTGCTTTGGCAGGATAGATTAGAGGGCTCGTCTAGGGAGGCTCTTTGGGTGGAGCTGAGAAATAGGAAAGGTGTAGCAACACATATAGGGGTGTATTATAGACCGCCAAATGGGGAGCGAGAATCGGAAGAGCAAATATGTAAGGAGATAGCAGATATTAGTAGTAAGCACAAGGTAGTGATTGTGGGAGATTTCGATTTTCCACACATAGACTGGGAAACACATTCTGTAAAAGGGCTGGATCGTTCGGAGTTTGTAAAATGTGTGCAGGATAGTTTTTTGCAGCAATACATAGAGGTACCTACTAGAGAAGGGGCAGTGCTGGACCTCCTGTTAGGAAATGAGACAGGGCAGGTGGCGGAGGTAAGCGTTCGGGAGCACTTCGGGTCCAGTGATCACAATACCATTAGTTTCAATATAATTATGGAGAGGGTCAGAACTGGACCTAGGGTTGAGATTTTTGATTGGAGAAAGGCTAACTTTGAGGAGATGCGAAAGGATTTAAAAGGAGTGAATTGGGACGTTGTTTTATGGGAAGGATGTAGAAGAGAAATGGAGGACATTTAAAGGTGAAATATTAAGAGTACAGAATCTTTATGTACCTGTTCGGTTGAAAGGAAATAGTAAAAATTGGAAAGAGCCATGGTTTTCAAGGGAAATTGGACACGGTTCGGAAAAAGAATTATCTACAATAATTATAGGCAGCATGGAGTAAATGAGGTGCTTGAGGAGTATAAAGAATGTAAAAAGAATATTAAGAAAGAAATTAGAAAAGCTCAAAGAAGATATGAGGTTGCTTTGGCAAGTAAGGTGAAAGTAAATCCAAAGGGTTTCTACAGCTATATTAATAGCAAAAGGATAACAAGGAATAAAATTGGTCCATTAGAGAGTCAGAGTGGACAGCTATCTGCAGAGCCAAAAGAGATGGGGGAGATACTGAACAATTTCTTTTCTTCGGTATTCACCAAGGAGCAGGATATGGAATTATGTGAGGTAAGGGAAACAAGCAGAGTAACAATGGAAATTATGAGATTCAAAGAAGAGGAGGTGCGGACACTTTTGAAAAATATGAAAACGGATAAGTCTCCAGGTCCTGACAGGATATTCCCGAGGACATTGAGGGAAGTTAGTGTAGAAATAGCAGGGGCTATGACAGAAATATTTCAAATGTCATTACAAACGGGAATAGTGCCGGAGGATTGGCATACTGCGCATGTTGTTCCGTTGTTTAAAAAGGGGTCTAAGGGTAAACCTAGCAATTATAGACCTGTTAGTTTGACGTCAGTGGTGGGCAAATTAATGGAAAGGATACTTAAAGATAATATATATAAGCATCTGGATAAGCAGGGTCTGATTAGGAACAGTCAACATGGATTTGTGCCTGGAAGGTCATGTTTGACTAATCTTCTAGAATTTTTCGAAGAGGTTACTAGGGAAATTGATGAGGGTAAAGCAGTGGATGTTGTCTATATGGACTAGTAAGGCCTTTGACAAGGTTCCTCATGGAAGGTTGGTTAAGAAGATTAAATTGTTGGGTATTAATGGTGGAGTAGCAAGATGGATTCAACAGTGGCTGAATGGGAGATGCCAGAGAGTAATGGTGGATGGCTGTTTGTCAGGTTGGAGGCCGGTGACTAGTGGGGTGCCTCAGGGGTCTGTGTTGGGTCCACTGTTGTTTGTCATAAACATCAATGATCTGCATGATGGTGTGGAAAATTGGATTAGTAAGTATGCAGATGATATTAAGATAGGTGGTGTTGTGGATAATGAAGTAGATTTTCAAAGTCTACAGAGAGATTTAGGCCATTTGGAAGAGTGGGCTGAAAGATGGCAGATGGAGTTTAATGCTGATAAATGTGAGGTACTACATCTCGGCAGGACAAATCAAAATAGGACGCACATGATAAATGGTAGCGAATTGAGGAATGCAGTTGAACAGAGGGATCTAGGAATAACTGTGCATAGTTCCCTGAAGGTGGAATCTCATGTAGATAGGGTGGTAAAGAAAGCTTTTGGTGTGCTGGCCTTTATAAATCAGAGCATTGAATATAGAAGTTGGGATGTAATGTTAAAATTGTACAAGGCATTGGTGAGGCCAATTCTGGAGTATGGAGTACAATTTTGGTCGCCTAATTATAGGAAGGATGTCAACAAAATAGAGAGAGTACAGAGGAGATTTACTAGAATGTTGCCTGGGTTTCAGCAACTAAGTCACAGAGAAAGGTTGAACAAGTTAGGTCTTTATTCTTTGGAGCGCAGAAGGTTAAGAGGGGACTTGATAGAAGTCTTTAAAATTATGAGCGGGTTAAACAGAGTTGACGTGGATAAGCTTTTCCCATTGAGAGTAGGGAAGATTCAAACAAGGAGACATGACTTGAGAATTAAGGGACAGAAATGTAGGGGTAACATTAGGGAGAACTTCTTTACTCAGAGAGTGGTAGCTGTGTGGAATGTGCTTCCAGTGGAAGTGGTGGAGGCTGGTTCGATTTTATCCTTTAAAAATAGATTGGATGGGTATATGGACGGGAAAGGAATGGAGGGTTATGGTCTGAGTGCAGGTAGATGGGACTAGGGGGAAGTATTTTTTTTTTTTAATATATATATGTTCGGCACGGACTTGAAGGGCCGAGATGGCCTGTTTCCGTGCTGTAATGGTTATATGGTTATATGGTTAAACACCTGTAAACCCCTCTACACTCCTATAAAGCACTCTAAACCCATCAGAATCCCCTCTAAGGCCCTGTACACCTCTATAACCCCCGCTAAACCCCCTATAAAGCACCACTCAAAACCCATGTAAACCCCCTATAAATCCCATGTAAACCCGTCTAAACCCGCTGTAAACCCCTCTAAAACCGCTCTACACCCCTATAAAGCCCTCTAAACTCCTTAAATCCCATCAAAAAAAACTGTAAACCCTATGTAAACCCCCCTAAACCTATGTAAACCCCATGTAAACCCGCCTAAACCCCTGTAAACATTTCTACACGCCTGCAATCCTCTCTAAAATTATCTAAACCCCTGTAAACCCCCTCTAAAGCTCTCTACATCTGTAAACACATGTAAACCCCTGTAAACACCTGTAAAGCCCTGTAAACCCATGTCAATCCCTCCGACCCATTCTACATCCCTCAAAACACCTGTAAACCCCTCTAAACCCCTGTTAATACCTCCAAACACCTCTAATCTCCTGCCAACGCATGAAAACTCTCCGAGCCCCAGTAAACGCCTGTAAACCCCTGTAAACCCCTCTAGACCCAAATAAACCCCCTATAAATCCCTCTAAACCCATCTAAACCCCTGTAAACCCCTGTAAACCCCATGTAAACACGTCTGAACCCCTATAAACACCTCTAAACTCCACTAAACCCATATAAAGCCCTCTAAACCGCTGTAGAACCGTGTAAACCCATCTAACCCCCTGTAAGCCCCATGCAAACCCGCCTAAACTCACGTACACCTCATGTAAACCCGCCTAAACCCCTGTAAAACCCTGAAAACCCCTACGAACCTCTGAAAACCCTCTAAACCCTATAAACCCCTCTAAACTTCTCTAAACACGTGCAAACCCAATGTAACGCCCTTTAAACCCCCTGCAAATCTCTCTGTTAAAGCGACTTTGAGTCCGGAAAAGCGCTATAAAAAATAAATCTATTATTATTATTATTAAACCGCTCTAAACACCTGCAAACACCTGTAAACCCCTGTAAACTCTTCTAAACCAATCTAAAACACTCTAAATCCCTCTAAACCTATTCTGAAGCCCGCTAAAGCGCTCTAAACCCTTGTAATCCCCTGTAACCCCATGTCTAAAACCCTCTAAACCCCTGTAAATCTCTACACCTGTAAACACCTGTAAACCCCTGTAAACACCTCTAAACCTCTATACCCCTCTAAACCCTGTAAATCCCTCCAAACCCATGTAAATCCCTCTAATCCCTTGTCAACCCTTGTAAACAACTCTAAACCCCAATAAAGCCCTCTAAACCCATATATAACCCGGTAAACACCTCTAAACCCCTCTCAACCCATATAAAGCTTTCTAAACCCATCAAAACCCATCTAAACACCTGTAAACCCCATGTAAACCCACCTAAACCCATGTATACCCCTGTAAACATCTCTAAAACACTCTAAATCCCTCTAAACCCCTCTTAACCCGTCTTAACACTTATAAAGCCCTCTAAACCGCTCTAGAATACTGTAAACCCATCTAAACACCTGTAAACCCCATGTAACCCCCTTAAAGTCTGAGGGCATCATTCTCGGCCCCTCGGACTCAATCAAAATGATAGCAGGCAGCCTTGGAAGCCTCACCCCACTACTCAAACCTCACCTGAAAAAGCTTGGCGTGATAATTGACTCAGCACTGAAATTTGACGAACAAGTCAATGCCGTGGTAAAAGCTAGCTTCTTTCAGCTTCGGACGATAGCTAAAATAAAACAATTCCTCCACTTTGATGACCTCGAAAAGATCATCCACACATTTATCTCCTCCCGCCTCGATTACTGCAACTCCCTTTGCACTGGCATCAGCCAATCTTCACTGTCCCGCCTGCAACTGGTTCAAAACGCCAATTGCAGCGAGACTCCTGACGGGCACTCGGGAGCGAGTAGGGAGCCGCAAACAACCGTAGGAGAACGAGGAAAGCCGCCGAGAACGAAGGGGGGACCCGCGGCGCGGCAGAAGATAGAACTATTCGGCAAACGTTTGTATCTTTGTCAACGTGTACTGCAGAATTGAGGTATACAACATTATTTTACCGCATTGTCTGCAAACAAAGCATTTCACGGTAGCTAAGTACGTGACAATGAGGTTTCATTGTATCATAGAAATCCTTGCAAAAGCACACACACACACACACACACACACACGCGCGCGCGCGCGCACACACGCACGTACGCACACACACACACACACTCCATTTGCAGAATCTCACATTCACATTTGCTTTGACGTTCTCACACACTTACACTGTCACACACAAGCAATAACCAATGCAAGTCAGTGCATCTCTAGAGAAGTTTAATTAATGTATCCGTTTCTTTTTTTTATTGTCGCGTGAACCGAGTTACAGTGAAACGCGTTTGTTGCGCGCTATCTAGTCAGCTGAAAGACAATACATGACTATAATCGAGCCATTTACAGTGTATGATAAGGGAATGACATTTAGTACTAGGTAAAGCCAGCAAAATCCGATCAAGTATAGTCCTAGGGTTACCAAATTGGTATATAGTAGTTCAGCATTGCTCTTTGGTTGTGGCAGAATGGTTCCCTTGCCTGATATTAGCTGGGAAGAAACAGCCCCATCGATCTGGATCTGGTGTGCGTTTTCACACTTCTATACATCTTGCTTGTTCGGAGAGGGGTGAAGAAGGAGTAGCCAGAGTGCGACTTCCTTTATTATTCTGCTGCCCCTGCCGATGTAGCGTGACATATTAATGGGGTCAATAGAAGGGAGGTTACATTGTGTGATGGTCTCGGCTACGTCCACAATTTGCTGCAACATCTTGCAGTCTTGGATGGAGCAGTTCCTGATAATTGCACCCTATGCTGCATCTGTAGAAGGTGGTAAGAATTGTCGGAGAGTTGGCGGCTTCTAAGAACATGAAGTGGTGGTTTCGGTTTGGGACCCGTTTTCAGACTGAAAATGGTGGGACTGGGGAGAAGGCTGCAACAGAAGGAGGCAAGATAATGAGAGTTGAATGGTGAATAGCGTTTTCATAGTCAGGTGGTTGAGACCAGAGATTAAAAGATAAAAGGTATGAGATAAGGATTGAAGACGATTGAATTATAAAGAAAGAAGAAGGAATATCGTTGGATGGGGAGATAGACCTTATGAATAGGTCCGGGTGAGGCACGAGGAATAGCGAGGGGAAAGCGGGAATTTGCACGGTATCTACCTAACATTGGATAATTCAAATTCATACCAATAGGTTGCCAGATACCAAAGCGGAATATGAATTTGCGTTCTTTTAATTGGCATGTAGCCTCACTCTGGCAATAGAGGATGCCCAGGACAGAAAGGGCAGTATGGGAAGGGGAATTACAATGGTTAGCAACTGGGAGATAGGACAGGCCTTGGCGGAACGAGGGAAACTGTTCGCTGAAACGGTCGCCGAGTCTACGCTTAACCACGCCGATGTTAAGGAAGCCATATCTTTAACATAGAAACATAGAAAAATAGGCGCAGGAGGAGGCCATTCGGCCATTCGAGCCAGCACCGACATTAATTACGATCATGGCTGAGCGTCCCATATCAATAACCCGTCCCTGACTTCTCCCCATATCCCTTGACTCCACTAGCCCCTAGAGCTCTATCTAACTCTCTCTTAAATCCATCCAGTGACTTGGCCTCCACTGCCCTCTGTGGCAGGGAATTCCATAAATTCACAACTCTCTGGGTGAAAACGTTTTTTCTCACCTCAGTCATAAATGGCCTCCTCTCTATTCTAAGACTGTGGCCCCTGGTTCTGGACTCGCCCAACATTGAGAACATTTTTCCTGCATCTAGCTTGTCCAGACCTTTTATAACTTTATATGTTTCTATAAGATCCCCTCTCAACCTTCTAAACTCCAGTGAATACATGCCTAGTCTTTTCAATCCTTCCTCGTATGACAGCCCCGCCATCCCAGGGATCAATCTCGTGAACCTACGCTGCACTGCCTCAATCATGTCCTTCCTCAAATTAGGGGACCAAAACTGTACACAATACTCCAGATGTGGTCTCACCAGAGCCCTATACAACTGCAGAAGAACCTCTTTACTCCTATACTGAAATCCTCTTGTTATGAAGGCCAACATTCCATTAGCTTTCTTCACTGCCTGCTGTACCTGTAAGCCAACTTTCAGTGACCGGTGTACAAAGACATCCAGGTCTCGCTGTACCTCCCCCTTACCTAACCTAACCCCATTGAGATAATAATCTGCCCCCTTGTTTTTGCCACCAAAGTGGATAACCTCACATTTATCTATATTATACTGCATCTGCCACGCATCTGCCCACACACTCAACCAGTCCAGGTCACCCAGCAACCTCCTAACATCCTCTTCACAGTTCACACTGCCACCCAGCTTTGCGTCATCCGCAAACTTGCTAGTGTTGCTCCTAATTCCCTCTTCCAAATCATTAATATATATGGTAAACAGTTGCGGCCCCAACACCGAGCCTTGTGGCACTCCACTCGCCACTGCCTGCCATTCTGAAAAGGACCCGTTCACTCCTACTCTTTGCTTCCAGTTTGCCAACAAATTTTCTATCCATGTCAACACCCCATCCCCAATACCATGTGCTCTAATTTTAGTCACCAGTCTCCCGTGCGGGACCTTATCAAAGGCTTTCTGAAAGTCTAAATATACTACATCCACTGGCACCCCTTCATCCATTTTACTTGTCACATCCTCAAAACATTCCAGAAGATTAGTCAAGCATGATTTCCCTTTCATAAATTCATGTTGACTTGAACTAATCCTTTTACTGCTATCCAAATGCCCCATTATTACCTCTTTAATAATTGACTCCAGCATCTCTCCCACCACCAAAGTCAGGCTAACTGGTCTGTAATTCCCCGTTTTCTCTCTCGCTCCTTTCATGAAAATTGGGATAACATTAGCTATCCTCCAATTCACAGGAACTGATCCTGAATCTATTGAACATTAGAAAATGTTCACCAATACGTCCACTATTTCTAGAGCCATCTCCCTGATGACCCTGGGATGCAGAACATCAGGCCCAGGGGATTTATCATCCTTCAGTCCCATTAGCCTACCCAATACTATTTCTCGCCTAATGAAAATGCCTTTCAGTTCCTCTTCCACCTTAGATCCTCTGTCCTCCAGTACATCTGGGAGATTGTTTGTGTCTTCCTTCGTGAAGACAGATCCGAAGTACCTATTCAACTCTTCTGCCATTTCCTTGTTGCCCATAATAATTGCACCCGTGTCTGCCTTCAAGGGACCCACATTTGACTTTGCTACTCTTTTTCCCTTAACATATCTAAAGAAGCTTTTACTGTACTTCTTTATATTCCTGGCCAGCTTCCCTTCGTACTTCATCTTTTCAACCCATATTGCCCGTGTTGTTTCCTTCTGTTGTCATAAGAAAGTTTCACAATCCTCTGGCTTCCGGCTACTCTTTGCTGTGTTTTCATCTTTTCTTTTAGTTTTATTCTATCCCTAACTTCTCTTGTCAGCCACGGTTGCCCCCTACTCCCCTTAGAATCTTTCTTCCTTTTTGGAATGAAATGTTCCTGCGTCTTCCGGATTATGCCAAGAAATTCCTGCCATTGCTGTTCCACCATCATTCCTGCTAGGATCCCTTTCCAGTCTACTTTGGCCAGCTCCTCTCTCATGCCTTCATAGTCCCCTTTGTTCAACTGCATCACTGCCACTTCCGATTTAACGTGCTCCTTCTCAAATTGCAGATTAAAACTAATCATATTATGATCACTACCTCCAAGCGGTTCCTTTACCTCGAGTTCTCTTATCATATCTGGTTCATTGGACAACACTAAATCCAGAATTGCCTTTTCTCTGGTCGGCTCCAATACAAGCTTTAATACCACATGCAGTAGATGAGATTAGAGGAGGTGCAGGTGAACATCCATTTCAACTGGAAGGCTACTGGAGTGCCAGGGAAGGTGTATATGGCAGCTGTTACATTCCGTGACAACCCGTTTTAACCGCACTTCCTAAGGAAGGCGTTGGAGAGAGAAGTGAGGGCGAACAGGAGGAGAGTTACGGAAAAGAGGGAGACGGATGGGGAGTACAAAGATGAAAGCAAGAGACAGCGGAGAATACGAAAGGGGAAGAGATGGAGGGAGAGTCTATTAAAGTGAGAGTCGGAAGATGAAGAGAGAGAGGGGAGTTCAGAGCGTGTGTGTTGGCCAATGGGAGTGAGGGGAGGGTCAGCGATATAGAGGGAAAAGGAGGGAGAGGCCTTAAGAGTGAGAGGGGGCTGTGGGCTAAGGTGAGAGAGGTTGACGGACAGAGGGCGGCGCATAAAGGGAGTATAGAGAGTGCAGGGGAGAGGGTAACACTTCAGGGAGAGTATAGCAGTAAGGATACAGGGCGAGAGAAAGGGAGGAGGGTGATTTGCTGCATTATTCGCCGTTTTATTTAAGATTAGGACAATTCTAAGGTGGCAATGTTGCTGTTCTTTGAGTGTTGTGAGTATTTGGGTCGTTCTTCCTCAGAGGTGATGAAGGCAGAGAATGTTATTGTCCCAGGTTAAGTCAGATCCATTCCAGGCAGGGAGTAATGGTTATCGGGGTCCCCGGAAGTGTAGCGTTGAGGTTACAGTCAGATGAGACGCGATCATATTGAGTGGTGAAGTAGAGTGGAGGGGCCATTTAATCCGAGGCGAACTGTTGAACCAATTCCCCAACCTGTGGACAAAGGTCGCCCAGTCCATCTTCAAACTGGGCAACATAAACCCTGAGAGTGTCTGGAATTTGGGATAGTCTTACTGAATGAAACGGATTGAAGGACATCAGATGAACAACATGAGGTGGGGATTTGGATCTGATGGAGTTTGAAATACTTTGCTGGAACAATGCCGCTCCCAATTTCCATCCCTCGGAATTGCCACTCTTCCCCGTCTTTGGAGTTTTTTTAATCAATTCCCTGAATAAATCACAACCAGTCACAGTGGGGATTTCACGTGGGCTGATGTCATTTGTTTGCGAATCATTTCAAAATCGCTATTTTTGAAACCTGTTATAACTTTACTGTCCTGGTGGAGACGGTAAATGGTATAAAATCTCTGAGAATGTTCTACGCTAGCATTTCATTCCGAGAGGGTAGCTCACGGGAACGTCGCTGGACAGAGAAAATGGGGCAAAAGCTTCTGGAATATGACAACGTGGAGAAAATCTTGTACGTAATAATTGCTGTCGTTGGAGTCCCTGGTAAGTGAACAATTCAAGTTTTATAATTCCGTGTGTTGACCTGATTCTGTTACAAGTTCCCCAACGGATGATCGGTGTACAAGAATATGTGAAGCATATCAATCCTCTCAGTGAAATATCTTGGAATTAACGCTGCGATGTTACTTATTTTCAGACGTCCGAAACTAACCCTCTTTTTCACTCACTGCCGGAACGCACTAGAATGTTGTTCTTGCCTTCTGTGGGACCTTGGCCAGAGTTGTCCCAATTCGTCCCAGTTGGACAGGCAACTCTCCGGTATGGTGTGGATGGGAGGGGTTTACATTGTGAAGCTCACTGTGTCTCAGTAATAGATCCGAGTGAACACCCGCTCCTCTGCACACGTCTCACTGTGGAGACTGTCACAGTCGGATTCCCTGCCAGTTGGTTAATAATTGGATCGATCTCCTGAACCACGTGTGTGTGTTGTTACCGAACTGAACGCACTGTGGAATTAATCCATAAACAGAACAACTCTGATGTCGGATTCTAAGTTGTCCCTGCCTCCCCTCTAGAACTTCCTCATTCCCATCAGATGCCGCGTTCCCAAAGTCCTGGTTAAATGCGGTCGGTCACGGTTAAGACTGTGAAACGCCCCATCAGAGACTGTGTGCAGGGTTAACAAAAGAAAAGGACATCCGCCTATTGTAGCGGGTGGCATATCGTTCCCTTCCCGCCCGTCGCCTAATCTCTTCTCCCCTGAAGCAGGCTGGGCTGGCACAGTCGGAGCTGGGTCGGACATTGTTAAACTTGCAGCCGCGCATCGTCTCCAACTCACCGGATCTTTAGCAAAAAGTCGAGCCGGTGTTCAGCCCCGGAGAACGTGTTCGGTAATGCCCAATGTCCGTTCCCTTGTCTTTCCGCAGTGAATTTAGTGGCGATTGTGATCCTGTCCCGGGGAAAGTGTGGCCTCTCCACCTGCACCACTCGTTACCTGGTGGCCATGGCAGCGGCCGATCTACTGGTCCTTATCACCGAGGTCATTTTCTATCAGATCAAATATCATTACTTTTATTGGAGTTTCCTGTCCATCACCCCTGTGTGCTGTGCGCACGCTGTACTGAGGTATGCAGTAACAGACTGTTCTGTCTGGTTCACCGTCACTTTCACCTTTGATCGCTTTGTCGCCATTTGTTGCCAGAAGCTGAAAACTAAATACTGCACCGGGAAAACTGCGGCTGTGGTTCTGGCAACAGCCGGCGTTCTGTTCTGTCTGAAAAACGTTCCACGCTACTTCACAGTGGAACCCGTGACAATCATCGATAATGTCCCGTGGGACTGTATCCCAATGGACAGTACTTACACTGACCCCGGGTGGGTGGCATATGACTGGCTCGACACGGTTTTAACTCCGCTCCTCCCTTTCGCTGTAATCCTGCTGCTCAACGCTCTGACTGTCCGCCACATTTTAGTGGCCATTCGGGTCCGCAAAAGGCTGAGGGGTGAGAGCAAGGGGGAGAACCGCAGTGACCCGGAGATGGAGAGCAGGAGGAGGTCTGTGGTTTTGCTCTTCACCATCTCCGGCAGCTTCATCCTCCTGTGGCTGACGGTGGTTGTAAACTTCGTCTATTATCAGATTACAGGAATTGGAAAGGATCGAAATGATTCTGAATGGATCTTTCAATACGTCGGGTTTTTGCTGAGAAATCTCAGCTGCTGCACGAACACATTTATTTACGCGGCGACCCAGTCCAAGTTCAGGGAGAAAGTGAATTGCGCGGTGAAATATCCGCTCACCTCAGTGCTTCGGCTCATTAATAAATCCGCGCCTTGAGCGCATCGCAGAGGCGGCTGCAGTCTCTCCGCACCGGGCTCCTGACATTTACCGCCGGATCTTTCAGCTGTCAGTCTCGGGCACAACGCCGAGATCGAAACCGGGTGGGCAAGGTGGGAAAGGTGGGCCGAAGGGCCTGATTCCGCGCTGTAGAGCTGAGTGGGTGGGACGGGAATCGACGTGTCGACCGCGGGAGAATCCCGGGAAACGACGGGATGGTGGAGGTCTCGGAAACAGAAGGGAAGTTTTTAAAACTCTTGTTCAGAAGTTGACAAAATGGCCCCCAGCCCGTCACTGTAAACCCCTCCGCTCAGGCCCCTACACACCCTTTCCCCGTCTGCTTAACCTCCCCCCATTCGGCCCTTACCCAGCCCTCTCCTCGTCTCCATAATCCCGTACCCTGTGGCCCTTACATCCCCTCTTCTCGTCTCACCCTCCTCCGAGGTAACACCCTCCTCCAAGTTCTACACCCCTCTCCCCGTGTAACACCCTCCCCTCCCATCCGTTCCCTTTACCGCCTTTCCCCTTCTCTGTAACCCTCTGATCTCAGACAATGAGATAGACTGATAGATGCAGTATATTCTTACGACCCACACTCTAACACCCTCCCACACGGTAAAGAAAAACAACCTTCAGTCCACATGGCCCATCCTGTTAATGTATTCATTTTGTATCGGTGAGTAACTCTCTCTCTCTCTCTCTCTCTCTCTCTCTCTCTCTCTCTCTCTCTCTCTCCCTTTCCCTATTTCTCCCTCTCTCTCTCTCCTTCTCTCTCTATCTCTCTCCTTCTCTCTCTCTTTCTCTCTGATCTACCCTCTCTACCCTCCCATTATAGTCAGTCACAATGTTGTGAAAGTACCAGCCACAAATACCTCCATCGTCAGCTCGTTCCATACATCCACCACCGTTTATGTGGAAAAGTTACCCCTCAGATTCCTATTAAATCTTTCCCCCTTCATCTTCAACCTATGTCCTCTGGTCCTGGATTCCCCTACTCTGGGCAAGAGTCAGTGCGTCTACCCGATCTATTCTCCTCAGAATCACCACTCATCCTCCTGTGCTCCAAGGAATAGAGATCCAGCGTATTCAACTTCTCCCTGTAGCTCAGGCTCCTTGATTCCCGGCAACATCCTCGTAAATCTTCTCTGCGTCAACAACATCTTTCCTATTACTGCAACTGCAACTGCAACTGCAACTTTATTTATATAGCACATTTCATACACGAGGCAGACTCAAAGTGCTTCACATAAAAATATGTCATACAATAAAATGAAATAATGAAATGAAATAAAATAGAATTTAAAAAAAATAAAAGCAAAGTTAAAAATGCATTATAGAAAAGTGCAAAAGTTAAAAGTGCAATGTAGTTAAGATTTAGCTGAAAGCTAAAGTAAACATAAAAGTTTTCAGTCTTGTTTTAAAAGTGGTGAAATTCTTAAATCTAAGGCAAGTCTTAAATCTTCAGGAAGTTTATTCCAGCTATTTGTTGCATAGTAACTAAATCCTGCTTTCCCATATTTTGTATTTACTCTGGGAATCACTAACAGATTGGTCTCAGAAGATCTTAGCGGTCTAGAAGGCTTATATAGTGGAAGCATTATAGGTGAGCAGCAGGATTTTGAAATCAATCCTCTGACATACAGGGAGCCAATGTAAGGATTTAAGAATTGGTGTAATGTGTTCAAATTTTTTGGTCTTTGTTAGAACTCTAGCAACAGCGTTCTGAACTGCAAGGAGACCGTTACAATAACTAGCCAACTAGTAATAAAGGCATGTACAAGTTTTTTCTAAGTTCTGAGCTGACATGAGTCCTCTTAGTCTTGCTACATTTTTGAGGTGATATAGGCCGATTTTGTTACTGATTTGATGTGACTGTCGAATGTAAATCTGAATCCATAATAACCCCGAGATTTCTGGCTTTGTTTGAAGTTTTCAGCGACAGAGAGTGAAGGTGTTGGGTTACTTTAAGCCTTTCTTTTTAGCACCAAAAACAATTATTACACATATTTTCCTCTATTTCCTGTGTGTTTGTGCGTGCGTGCGTGCGTGCGTGCGTGCGTGCGTGCGTGTGTGTGTGCGTGCGTACGTGCGTGCGTGCGTGGGTGCGTGCGTGGGTGCGTGCGTGTGTGTGTGTGTGTGCGTGCGTGCGTGCGTGCGTGCGTGGGTGCGTGCGTGCGTGTGTGTGTGTGTGTGTGTGTGTGTGTGTGTGTCTACAATTATCCATGAAATATTTTCCGCGAACTAACTGAGGCCACGAGTAGGCGGGATCCTCCCGCGAGCATAAAGGAGAGTTCCAGCCACCTCATACGACCTCCTAGAACCTCGTGTCGACTATTCTGCGAGTTTGTCCTGTCGAAACTTAGGTCGCCCAAGTGGGACAGGCCCTTTTAAAGTCTGATCTTGGATGTGGATTTGTGGGTTTATTTGTTTGTCTGTGATCACACTCCCGAGCTCCCGCTAACTCCGCCGAGCTCTCCCGAGCTCCACCGGCCTCCCCAGAGCTATCCCGAGCTCCCTGATCCCGCATGGCTCCCCGAGCACCGCCGACGTCCCGTTCTTACCTTGATAAACGAAGCTTAATGCTGACTTCCACATCTTTAAAGCTAGGAGTCCGATTGAACGTAATTGTTTTGATTTAACTTCCCTCCTCCTCCTCCTCCTCCTCCTTCCCCCTCCGCCTCCTCTCCCCTATCCTCTCCCAAACCTCCCTCCTCTCCTTCCCTTCTCTCCCTCTCCATCTTCCCCCCGTCTCCCTTCCCTCCCCCCTCTCCCCCATCTCCTCCCTCTTTGCCTCGTCCCTCCCCTCTCTCTCCCCACACTCTCATCCCTCTCTCTCTCTCTCTGTCCACCTCTCTCCCCCTCTCTCACGCCCCTCTCTTCCCTCCTCGCTCTTCCCCTCTCCCCACCCTCACCCACCCCTCGCTCTCTCCATTTCCGTCTGCCCGCCTCTCTCTTCCCGCCTCTCTCTTCCCTCTCTCTCCCCACCCCTCTCCCCTCTTTCTCTCCTAACTCCCCCCCTCTTTCCCCTCTCTCTCCCCATCTCTCTCCCCCTCTCTACCCCCACCCTCTCTCCAGCCCCATTTCTTCCTCCCCCTCTCTCCACACCCTCTCTCCCCATCTTTCTCCCCCTCTCCGTCTCCCAAAATCTCCCCTCTCTCTCCCTCACCACCTTTTCCCACCCTCTCTCTCCCCCACTCTCTCCCCCTCTGTTCCCCACTCTCTCCCTATCTCTCCCACTCTCTCCCACTCTCTATCTCACTCTCTCCGCCCCTCTCTCCCTCCGCTTTTCCCCATCCCCGTTCGCTCACCCCTCTCTCCCCCCTCCCCCCTTCTCTACGCACTCTCTCCTCTCCATCTCTCCCCCTTTTTCCCCCTCTCTCTCCCTCGAACTCGTCCCGTTTTGGAGGGGTTGTGACTGACGTGAAAACAAACAAACAAACTAACTAACGAACTAACGTAAACAGTTTTAATAGTTACTAGGCCGTTGGGACCCGTCCCCTCAACGCGCGTTTGCGAGGGGACCTGCGGCGTCATAATACACTAACCACCCCCATTCAACAGGGGTGGGGGGTAGATGGGATGAGAGGGGAGAGCGAGAGTAGAGGGGAGAGAGGAGAGGGGAGAGAGGAAATGGCGGAGTAGGGTGGTGGGGAGAGAGGGGGAGAGAGAGGGACACAGAGAGGGACACAGTAGGGGACACAGAGCGGGACATTGTGACAGAGAGAGGGACACAGAGAGGGACACAGTGGGACGCAGAGAGGCATCCAGAGAGGGGCACAGAGTGTGACAGAGAGGGACACAGAGAGGGACACAGTGGGAAACGGAGAGGGACACAGAGAGGGACAGAGAGGGACACAGAGAGGGACACAGAGAGGTACACAGAGAAGGACAGAGAAGAGAAACACAGGGACACAGGGCGACAGAGTGGAACATAGAGGACACAGAGAGGGACACAGATAGGGACACAGAGGAACATAGAGAGGGACACAAAAGAGGGACACAGAGGGACAGAGAGAGGGAAACAGAGAGGGACAACGTGGGCCGCAGAGAGGGACATAGAGTGGGACACAGAGAGGAACAGAGAGGTACACGGAGAGGGTACTCAGAGAAGGAAACATGGAAACATAGAAACATATAAACTAGGTGCAGGAGGAGGCCATTCGGCCCCTTGAGCCAGCACAGCCCATTCATGCAATCACGGCTGATCGTCCCCTATCAATAACCCGTGCCTGTCTTCTCCCCATATCCCTTGACTCCACTAGCCCCTAGAGCTCTATCTAACTCTCTCTTAAATCCATTCCAGTGACTTGGCCTCCACTTCCTTCAGTGACGGGGAATTCCATAAATTCACAACTCTCTGGGTGAAAAGCTTTTTCTCACCTCAGTCTTAAATGACCTCCCCTTTATTCTAAGACTGTGGCCCCTGGTTCTGGACTCGCCCAACATTGGGAACATTTTTCCTGCATCTAGCTTGTCCAGTCCTTTTATAATTTTATATGTTTCTATAACAATCACCCTCATCCTTCTAAACTGCAGTGAATACAAGCCAAGTCATTTCAATCTTTCCTCATATGACAGTCCCGCCATCCCAGGTACCATCTCGTGAACCTACGCTGCACTGCCTCAATCACAAGGATGTCCTTCCTCAAATTAGGAGACCAAAACTGTACACAATATTCCAGCTGTGGTCTTACCAGAGCTGCAGAAGAACCTCTTTACTCCTAGACTGAAATCCTCTTGTTATGAAGGCCAACATTCCATTAGCTTTCTTCACTGCCTGCTGCACCTGCACGCCAACTTTCAGTGACCAGTGTACAAGGACATCCAGGTCTCGCTGCACCTCCCCCTCCCCTAACCTAACCTCATTGAGATAATAATCTGCACCCTTGTTTTTGCCGCCAAAGTGGATAAACCTCACATTTATCTGTATTATACTGCATCTGTCACGCATCTGTCCACTCACTCAACCTGTCAGGTCACCCTGCAACCTCCTAACATCCTCTTCACAGTTCACACTGCCACCCAGCTTTGTTTCATCCGCAAACTTGCTACTGTTGCTCCTAATTCCCTCTTCCAAATCATTAATATATATGGTAAACAGTTGTGGCCCCAACACCGAGCCTTGCGGCACTCCACTCGCCACGCCTGCCATTCTGAAAAGGACCCATTCACTCCTACTCTTTGCTTCCAGTCTGCCAACAAATTTTCTATCCATGTCAACATCCTACACACCCAATACCATGTTCTCTAATTTTAGTCACCAGTCTCCCGTGCGGGACCTTATCAAAGGCTTTCTGAAGTCTAGATACACTACATCCACTGGCACCCTTTCATCCATTTTACTTGTCACATCCACAACAAAATTCAGATGTTAAGCATGATTTCCCTTTCATAAATCCATGTTGACTTGGACTAATCCTTTTACTGCTATCCAAATGCCCCATTATTACCTCTTTAATAATTGACTCCAGCATCTTTCCCACCACCGAAGTCAGGCTAACTGGTCCTGTAATTCCACGTTTTCTCTCTCGTTCCTTTCTTGAAAAGTGGGATAAAATAGCTATCCTCCAATCCACAGGAACTGATCCTGAATCTATTGAACATTGGAAAATGGTCACCAATGCGTCCACTATTTCTAGGAGCACCTACCTCCCTGAGTACCATGGGATGCAGACCATCAGGTCCAGGGATTTATCATCCTTCAATCCCATTAGCCTACCCCAATACTATTTCTCGCCTAATGAAAAATTCTTTCAGTTCCTCTACCCTCTAGATCCTCTGTCCTCCAGTACATCTGGGAGATTGTTTGTGTTTCCTTATGAAGAAAGATCCGAAGTACCTATTCATCTCTTCTGCCGTTGCCTCGTTTCCCATAATAATTTCACCCTACCGACTCCCATGGCTATCTGGACTACACTTCTTCCCACCCTGCTTCCTGTAAGGACTCCATCCCCCACTCCCAATTCCTCCGTCTACGCCGCATCTGCTCCCAGGATGAGGCGTTCCACACCAGGGCATCTGAAATGTCCTCATTCTTCAGGGAACGGGGTTCCCCTCCTCCACCATAGATGAGGCTCGCACCAGGGTCTCTGCCATACCCCGCAACACTGCTCTCTCTCCCCATCCCCCACTCACAACAAGGGCAGAGTCCCCCTAGTCCTCACCTTTCACCCCACCAGCCGTCACATACAACAAGTGATCCTCCGTCAGTTTGGCCACCTCCAAACGTGACCCACCACTCGCCACATCTTCCCATCTCCCCCCATGTCCGCCTTCCCGCAAAGACCGCTCCCGCCGTAACTCCCTTGTAAATTCTTCCCTTCCCTCCCATGCCACCCCCTCCCCTGGTACTTTCCCTTGCAACCGCAAGAGATGCAACACTTGTCCCTTCACCTCCCCCCTCTACTCCATTCAAGGACCCAAGCAGTCGTTCCAGGTGCGACAGAGGTTCACCTGCATCTCATCCCAACCTCATCTATTGCATCCGCTGCTCTAGATGCCAGCTGATCTACATCGGTGAGACCAAGCGGAGGCTTGGCGATCGTTTCGCCGAACACCTCCGGTCGGTCCGCAATAACCAACCTGACCTCCCGGTGGCTCAGCACTTCAACTCCCCCTCCCATTGTATCTGACCTCTCTGCCCTGTGTCTCCTCCATGGCCACAGCGAGCAACACCGGAAATTGGAGGAAATGCACCTCATATTCCCGCTTGGGCAGTCTACATCCTGGGGGCTTGAACATTGAATTCTCCCAATTCTGCTAGCCCTTGCTCTCCCCTCCCTTCATCAGCCATCTGGTTGTCTCCTCCCCTCCCCCAGCCCTCGGGCTCCTCCTCCGCCTTTTTCCTTTTTTCCTTTCTTCTCCCCACCCCCTATCAGTCTGAAGAAGGGTTTCGGCCCGAAACGTTGCCTATTTCCTTCGCTCCATAGATGCTGCTGCACCCGCTCAGTTTCTCCAGCATTTTTGTGTACCTATAATTTCACCCGTGTCTGCCTTCAAGGGACCCGCATTTGACTTTACTACTCTTTTTCCCTTAACATATCTAAAGAAGCTTTTACTGTCCTTCTTTATATTCCTGGCCAGCTTCCCCTCATACTTCATCTTTTCAGCCCGTATTGCCCGTTTTGTTTCCTTCTGTTGTCCTATGAAAGTTTCCCTATCCTCTGGCTTTCCGGCTACACTTTGCTGTGTTATACATCTTTTCTTTTAGTTTTATTCTATCCCTAACTTTTCTTGTCAGCCACGGTTGCCCCCTACTCCCCTTAGAATCTTTCTTCCTATTTGGAATGAAATGATCCTGCATCTTCCGGATTATGCCCAGAAATTCCTGCCATTGCTGTTCACATCATTCCTGCTAGGATCCCTTTCCAATCTACATTGGCCAGCTCCCCTCTCATGCCTTCATAGACCCCTCTCATGCCTTCATTGTTCAACTGCATCACTGACACTTCCGAATTAACGTGCTCCTTCACAAATTGCAGATTAAAACTAATCATATTATGATCACTACCTCCAAGCGGTTCCTTTACCTCGAGTTCTCTTATCATATCTGGTTCATTGGACAACACTAAATCCAGAATTGCCCTTTTCTCTGGTCGGCTCCATTACAAGCAGCTCTAAGAATCCATCTCGGAGGCACTTTACAAACTCTCTTTCTTGGGGTCCTGAACCAACCTGATTTTCCCAGTCTACCTGCATATTGAAATCCCTCATCACCACAGTGCATTACCTTTGTTACATGCCAGCTTTAACTCCTGCTGCAACTTACACCCTACATCCGGGCTACTATTTGATTTCTGTGAATAACACCAATTAGTGTCTTCTTGCCTTTACAATTCCTCAACTCAATCCACAGTGACTCTACCTCGTCAGTCCCTATGTCTTCCCTCGCAAGGGATTGAATTCCATCCTTCACCAGCAGAGCTACCCCCCTCCTCTGCCCACCTGCCTGTCCTTTCTATAGGATGTATAACCCTGAATATTAAGTTCCAGGCCCAATCCTCCTGCTGCAACGTCTCAGTAATCCCCACAATGTCATATCTACCAACCTCTAACTGAGCCTCAAGCTCATCTACTTTACTTCTTATACTTCGCGCATTCATATACAACACTTTTAATTCCATATAAACCATATAACCATAAAACCATTACAGCACGGAAACAGGCCATCTCGGCCCTTCAAGTCCGTACCGAACACTTTGTTTTTTCCATCTTGCTACTCCACCATTAATACCCAACAATTGTATCTTCTTAACCAACCTTCCATGAGGAACCTTGTCAAAGGCCTTACTGAAGTTCATATAGACAACATCCACTGCTTTACCCTCATCAATTTCCCTAGTAACCTCTTCGAAAAATTCTAGAAGATTAGTCAAACATGACCTTCCAGGCACAAATCCATGTTGACTGTTCCTAATCCTTACGCATCTCACCTTTCACATCGATCCCTATTACACTTGTCCATACTCTCCTATCCCTTTGTGAGCTTCCTCACTTGGCCATAC
>JAXLNO010002679.1:0-27418 GCA_038087875.1 Malacoraja senta | reverse complement strand
TCTGTTACCACAGAAACCCTGTCCGTACCTCTCACAATGGAGTCTCCAACTACAAAGGTGTTGCCTGATGTTGGCCTCTTTGGTTTTGATTCAACAGCCCTTTTTGCTTCGCAAGCCAGTCCGCCGCTCAGTGTGTTAACATCTTCTGTCCCGACAGCTTCTAAGTGGGACACAGAGGGACACAGAGGGACACAGAGAGGGACACAGAGAGGGGCACAGAGATGGACATAGAGAGGTACACAGAGAGGATACAGATTGATACAGCGAGGGACACACAGAGAGGTACACAGAGGGGGTACAGAGGGACACAGAGAGGGACAGAGAGGGACACAGAGATGGACACAGAGAGGGACACAGAGAGGGACCGAGGGACGCAGCGGGACACAGAGAGGATTACAAAGGGGGACAGAGCGGAACACAGGGACACAGAGGCACACGGAGGGACACAGTGACACAGAGGGACATAGACGGACAGAGGCAGAGAGAGGGACAGAGGCAGAGAGAGCGACACAGATGAAGGGACAGGGACACAGATGCAGAGAGAGGGACAGAGGCAGAGAGAGGGGCACAGAAGCAGATAGAGGGACACAAGGGCAGTATGGGTGACCAAGAGGAAGAAAGAGGGCACAGAGGCAGAGAGGGGG
Organism: Malacoraja senta; assembly: GCA_038087875.1. Taxonomy (NCBI): domain Eukaryota; kingdom Metazoa; phylum Chordata; class Chondrichthyes; order Rajiformes; family Rajidae; genus Malacoraja; species Malacoraja senta. The sequence continues at coordinate 26,774 of JAXLNO010002679.1, read as the reverse complement.
ACAGAGAAGAGAGAGGGACACAGAGGCAGAGAGGGGGACAGAGAGGAAGAGAAAGGGCACAGAAGCATAGAGGGGGACTGAGAGGAAGAGAGAGGGACAGAGAGGCAGGGAGAGGAACACAGGCAGAGAAGGGGACAAAGAGGGACACAGAGGCACAGAGAGGGGGAGAAAATGGGGAAGAGGGAGTGTGAGGGGCAGAGAGGGAGGGGGAGAGTTACTCGGGTGCTGGTCGGCATCTCTCGGGTTACGAGTTATGGCGGGGGGGGGGGGGTAACTCAGCCCTGGGGGACTGAGGGCTGTGGGCAGAGAGGGGCGCCGCCCTCTCTCTGTCTCTCTCTGTCTCTCTCATTCTCTGCTTCGGGGAGGGGGTAGAGAAGGAGGGGGGAAGTGTAGGGGCAGCAGCTACCGAAGTCGGACTGTGAAAAACTGCGGAGGGCCGGCAGCCCACTCACCAGCGTGACAGACGATCGGGGCGGGGGAGACGGAGAGGATTCAAAAGCAAGCCGGTGACCTCCGTTAACCTCCAGTGACTTTCGGTGACCTCGGGATCTGCAAAATTTGCAAGAACGCCGCCGCCGCCATGCACAAACCACCCCACCCACACACCCCCATACACACTAACACCGCCCCAACACTCGCACACTGACCACCCCCTTGATATTATAAATATTATTCATTGGCTCCTTTTACCCCCTCCCCGTCCTATCTCCAGAGGTAGAGAGACTGGGGCAGAGAAAGAGATAGAGGGGGGAGATGAGGGGAGGGGTAAGAGGGGGAGAGAGGGAGTGTGGTGGGGGATAGGGGGAGAGAGAGGAGGGGGGCGAGAGAGGAGGGGGTGAGAGGGGGGAGGAGGGGAGATAGAGGAAGGGGTGAGGGGGTTGGGTGTAGGGAGAGTAGAGGGGTGAGGGAGATTAGATGCGGGAGGGAGAGAAGAGGGGAGAGAGGGGAGAGAGGAGATGCGGGGGAGGGTAGCGGGGAGTGGAACACCGAGAGAGGAGCAGAGTGGAGGGGCACAGAAAGAGGAGCACAGAGAGCGGTGCAGAGAGAGAGAAGCAAAGAGACAGGGGCACAAGAGAGGGCACAGAGAGAGGGGCAAAGAGAGAGGCTGTGGGCCCTTTGCGGGAGGGGAAGCGAGGGAGGGGGAGACGGGAGGCGGGGGAGAGGGCGAATGGGAGAGGAGGGGGCAAGGGGGAAGGGGAGAGAGTGGAAGTGGAAGCGGGGAGATGAAAGGAGAGGGGGAGGGAGAAGGGTGGAGGGGGCGGGGCGAGCTTGAGGCGGATAGTGGGGAGGGGCGGTAAAGGGTGGGAGGGGAGAGAGAGGAGGGGGCATAGAGAGGGGAGAGAGAAGAGAGAGTTGAGTGGGGGAAGTGGGGGGAGGGAGGGGAGCAAAAGAGTAGATGGGAAAAGGTTGGGAGGGGGATAGCAGAGGGGGAGAGAGAGGAGAGGGGGAGAGAAGGGAGGGGGAGTGAGGAGAGGGATAGGGAGATAGAGGGGGAGAGGGTGGAGAGGAGGGTTGGAGAGAGTAGATTGGACAGAGGAGGGGAGAGAGACAAGGGGAGTGAGAGCAGGGGAGAGAGGGGGGAGTGGGAGACTGGGGGGAGGGGGTGAGAGAGAAGGAGAGAGAGAGGGAGGGAGAGGAGAGAGGGTGGAGACAGGGGGCGAGAGAGGGGGAGTGAGGGGGAGCATAGGAGACAGGGAGAGAGGGAGAGAGGGGTGAGAGGGGGAGAGAAGGGGAGAGAGAGAAAGAGAGGGGGAGAGAGGGGAGAGTGGAGATAGTAGATGGGGAGAGTGGAGGTGGGGCGAGAATAGGTGGCGAGAGGAGGAGGTGAGGGGAGAGGAGGTGGGGAGAGAGGAGGTGGGGAGAGAGGAGGTGGGGAGAGAGGAGGTGCGGGAGAGGAGGTGTGGGGAGGAGGATGGTATTAACTCTTTCTGGCTTAAGTCCTCCCTCCATCACCTCCAGTTTAAATTCCATTTGGAATATTTTGGAGGACCAAGAAACCAAGAAACCAAGGGGGAGGAGAGAGGGTGGGGAGGGAGCAGCGGTGGAGAGAGGATGGGGATAGAGGACGGGGGTAGAGAGGGGTGATGGAGGGGTGAGGGAGGGGAGGGAGGGAGAGGGGGGGAGAGAAGATGAGGTGGAGAGGTGGAGTAGGGAGGAGTGGGGAAAGTGGAGAGGGGGGATGAGGAGGGGGAGATTAGGAATGGAAATAGGGGGGAGGGGATGGGTGGGTAGTGGGGAGGGGGCTGGAGAGGGAGAGGGAGGAAGGCGAAGAGCTGGTGGTATAGGTGGGGATAAGAGGGGAGGAGAGAGGGGGAGCGGGGGGCGGTGTTGTCCAGAGCGAGGCCCGCAGCGCTCGTACGGTGAAAAACGGGGATGACGGAGAGGAGAGGAAGTCGTCCCCTTTAACGGCATATTTCCAACTGAGCTTCCCCCGCGGCATCGCTGCGATATCGACCTCCGCCGCCATGTTATTAAACTTCAAGTACCGGTGACCTCCGGTAACCTCCGGTGACCTCGGGATCTGCAGAACTTGCTCGTTCACTGGGGGGGGGGCTGCGGCTGCGGCATCACACTCACACTAACCACCCCCCAAACACACAGGCGGGGGGAGGGGGGGAGAGGGAGACGGGGTTGGGGAGAGAAGAAGGGGAGGGAGGGGAGAGGGGGAGGAGGAAAGGGGAGAGATTGGTGAGAGAGAGAGGAGAGCAGGGTGGGGGAGAGGGAGGGGGGTGGGGAGTGGGGAGTGGGAGGGGGAGAGGGATGGGGAGGGAGGGAGAGGTGTGGGGGAGGGGGGGGGATGGGAGGAGGGAGGTGGGTTAGGGGAGGGAGGGGGGAGAGTGTGGAGGATGGGATGATAGGGGTGGGGGGAGAGGGGGGAAGAGTGGGGAGAGTTGAAGTAGGAGGGGTAGGGACAGTCCATCTGCTCCCCATTCCCTATCACCCCCAATCCTCTTTCTCTATTCCCACACACGTGACGACGCCCTTCGACACAGGCTGCGGGGGTTGGGGGGGAGGGGCTGGTGCTGGGGCTGCTGCAAAGGCATATGTAAATGGATCCATTCCGATTGGACATCTGTGAGCATTGGGCATTGTGACATCACACAATGGAACCTTCACTAACATTCAATGGCTGAGAGCTGTTTTTTTTTTAACATTTTGAAATTTTGGGGGGGGAGAAGGATTTTATTAAAAACGTGTACATAAACACGACGAAATTTAATCAGGAGTGGCTAATCGTAAAGAAAAGTGAAACCTCTAACGAAATGGAAAAAAATCTCAGCGTTTCTGCGTGCAGTGTTGGCGTAGCGAGGAATCAAAGGCTGCTGACAGGCACACACACACACAGGGTTTTAAATATAGACTAGACCAAGTGGGTCTGTTTCCCCAACGTGCGTTTGCGGGTGCTGGGGGGCTGCGGCGTCACACTATCACGTCACTGCGGCGTCACACTGTTCCTCCAAAGCACGGTTGCGGGGTTGGAATCTTGCACCCACAAACACACACACTCATCACACCCCTTGATATTATCTTAATTTTATTAATTGGCTTCTTTTATCCCATCTCCACCCTATCCACTGACGAATAGCCCTCACCTCTCAGGTGCGTCTAGAGTGGGGGGGAGAGTGTGCACAGACAGTGGAAGAGAGAGAGAGAGGGCAGAGAAAAAGATAAGGATCAAAGAGAGAGAGAGAGCAGAGAGATAGCGGCTGACAGGCGCTGCAAGTGGAAAAGTGATTTATTAAATCTTAAAATGTAAATAACTTAAAATACAACAATTTAAATGGTAAAGATAAAATGTATTCAGTTATGTTCATTGTTGTTGTGTCTCTTGCTCCATGTTTTGTGTTCTTTCTCGTTGATCCTCGACATATTCAGTTATTTCTTCTTTGGTCTCTCCTCTTCCTCCCTCCACACTCTTACTTAGATGACATGAAATTAAAGCATATAATTAGTTAGTTACCTAATTGTAGCTAATTACTAAATTCAATTACTACATCTAAACATCTATCAATTTCTTAAGAATAGATTAACATTTTTAAATAGCCTTAAAGGCCTGTCTCACGAGTCTGCGGTCATTGGCGGTGATAGAGGAAGTATCTACCGCTCGTGGACTGCCAGAGACCGCGGGTTTGGTCAAACGGCCACCGCCGAGGCCGTGCGATGTTGGAACCAATGCCGCATGGCCTCACAAAAAGTCAGCACTGTTCAAAAATAATTTCTTACCGCACAGCCGCCGCCAGTGAGGTACAAGTGCGGCACGGTCACCGCCACAGCCGCCGCCAGAGAGGCACGAGCGCCGTGAGTCGAACTCTCACCACCACAGCGGCCGCCAGTGAGGCACGGTCACCGCCACAGCCCCGCGATCCGAAAGACGTCATCGCGTAGCGCGTCGCGTTACGTGATGACGTAATCACCCGACGCCGCAAGCTCGTGGAACCGGCCATAAGGAGATCACTCGGCCCCTGCGCAGCATCCGTGCGGCGCTCTCGCGGTTGACGTGTGGTCCCCTCTTCCGGCGACGCTGCGCTTCACCGCCAATGACCGCAACATCGTGAGACAGAGCCTTAAGTGTCCAAATAACATTCACACAAGAATTCACAATATAACATAATTTTTAAATCTCATTGTCATGGATTTACAGGCCAAATGGAAGGAATTTAATGTTTAATACCTGTAAATTAATGGGCATTTAAATAATCTTGCGAATGGGGTTTTCAATCAATCAACCTTTATTGTCATCTTTCAAGCAACAGTTGTACAGTGCAAAATGAAAAGACGTTTTCCAGGTGTGAGGAAGGGGTTAATAGGTATAAGTTGATTTAGACAAGAACCCTTTGTATAGTAGGGATGATAGGGGGGAGTGAAGAACGAGTACAGATGGTGACTTTTTCAAGGATGAGAACAGAGAAGATAAGGAGACCGTCCAGGATAGAACTAGGGTAAGGGTCATAAGCAACACTCTGTGCGCATGGGCAATGAACATACATGAATATGTACACACACACACTTTGACAAGATGTCTCATTTAAATGCACATGCGATGCATGATATGGGAGGTGTCTTTGACGTCGGGTGGACGTTCCAGGATGTTCTCGTGGGAATATGGGCTTTATGTTATGACTGGAAGAAGCACAATGGGGAGGGATGAGGGTGTGACAATGATACCCATGAAATGTATAAAGATAGAAGACATCCCGATCCTCGGTGTGCCTCTAGGGGACATCAGAGGAGAGGCACCTATTCTGCAGAATATGATTTAAATAAAAAGCTTCTTTGCCGACTTTGTCTCTAAAAGCGTTTGTGATTTTAAATCTCACAATTTTTGGGGGCTCGTCCGGGATCCCCACTCCGGCCGGCTGACGACGGTATACGGAAGAAGGGACGGTGCACCCCGTTGATTTCAGCCGTCCCAGACCCCTAGATTGTCGTCAGCGGTTTGGGCGAGTGGTATCCCAGAACAGAGACTCAGCAGAGAAGTGGGAGTAGTTGGAAATCGCGAGGAGACAACTCGAGTGATTCTTGTGCACAAGACCCGGGTAAGAAAACTGACTATTAAGTACTACTCGGGCGATTAAATAGATCGTGGGGAAATTCTGATCGGGAGGATGGGCAATGAAAACGGAAAGCCCAAAAGGGAGGGAAAGGGCGGTAAGCCCGACCCCCGCATTCTGCCTGATAGTCCGTTGGGGCGAATGCTGAGCCTCTGGGGGCAGAGAAATACCCAGGGAATTGGAGAAGACAAAAATGATTTGATTCTGTTATTTTGAGTTTTAATACATGTAAAATATGTAGTTGTAGACCACATTGTAAGAGTAAGTAAGTAAGTTTTATTAAAATCAAAAATGTTCACTGTAGGTAGGTGTATGTTCCTTTAAATAAATCAGGTCATGGTGAAAGGCGACGAACAGCTGTAAGATAACGATTAATTGTTTGTTGGCCTTAACTTAGAAGGGGAAGTTGTGAAACCAGCTTTTGGTTTTTCTGATGTTCTTTTAGATTTCTAGTCAGTAAAGATAATTTGGAAAATTGTTACTAGTGCTAGGAATTGGACATTTAAAATAGTGGTGAATATGGATTGAAATAATTGGAAATAAGTTAATTGGTAAACATCCAAGTTTAGAAAGAAAGGAGAGAGAGGCAGTTAGAAGATAACAGAAGTAGAAAAACGACAGGCGTGAAAGTAATAAAGCAGGGGGAGTCAGTGGAAGATTTTTGCAAGGAGGCTAGAATATTTGAGAAGCAAGAAATTGAGTTTAGAATTAGAAAGAAGGCATACCAGAAAGGATTAAAGCTGGAAGCATTGGGATAAAGTGATGAGACTGCTTTAAAGAGAAAAGAGAAGGACAGACACGGATTATCCCTTGGGGCACCCATAAACTGAAAGGGCTAAAAAATACCTCACCCTATATCCCTGATGGGGGAGGAAATGGATTAGGGCTTTGGAGGAGGAGAACGTGGGACGATTATTGATCATGGAAGATTTCAAGGCACTGTTGGTAAAAGTGATAGGAACCACTAAAGTGACAGAACTGAAGATGGATGGTATAAACTGATGCGAACAATGTAACAAGCAATGGCATACTGTTTGACACAGTCAGGTAGAGGGTATGTCAGACCCTCAGACAATGTTACCCACTTAAGAGGAACCCCAAGGAACAAAGGGGAGATACACAAGGAGGAAAGGCAAATAGCCTATCTGGAAAACCAGCTGAAAAGGTGGAGAGTTGATTGATGAACATTATATTATGAACTACTGTGGTGGATGACATTGTTCTTAAAGTCAAGCAGATTCAGCGAACAGTTGGTCTCTGCGGTCGAGAAATATCGCAAAGATAGGAAAAAGACTTGCAAACCAGCAGGAGGAGCTGTTGTCAATAAACAATGGACCTAAGTGAGTCCTATGACGGAACCAAGCAGGGCCAGAGAATTACATGCCAATAATGAATGTCTTTGGGGTACGTTTCCTCAAAAAGTCCTATCAGGAGTGAAATTAATCTGGATATAAGCCCTAACAGGACTGGGGTCCCCAAGAGAGAAAGGGATTTAAAGGCAGGATATAGTTGAGACTAGATTAGGTATAAGCCCTGTAGTGTCGTTTATGATGAATAAGGTAATTAAGAGGTTTGGTAGACCTACAGAAATCAGCTTTGACAACGGATTGTTTTCATTTAGGGAGTAGCTAAGTTGGCGATAGAGACCCTTAGAGTAAAATACACATTTGGGTATGTAAGAATAAATGGAACATTGAAGGTTAATATAAATAAGATTTGTTTAATTACAAAGTTGAATTGGATCGATGCCCTGCCATTGGCATTGAAGAGATGTTGCATGCAAACTAACTGAGCAGGTGGCACAATGGAAAGGTCCCTACAAGAGACCGAGTTTGGAACAGTTAAAGATAGAATTTAAAAAGTATATGAAACAGTTAATTATGATATACAAGTCTATTTATGAACAGGAAAAGTAAAAGCTGTTGGAGGTGGACCAGGAGGAAGGACCCATTAAACCTGAAGACAAGGTGTATGTATGAGTTTTCTAAACTACCGACCGACGTTCAGGTAGAAGGTTGATATACCTGGTACCATTTCAATAATACCTGAGGGCTGTCCCGCAGGTATGAATAGATAATAGCCCTGAGGTAAGTGAACAGGAGGACAAGAGATGTGAGAAAAGAGTAGAGTTTGAACAAGAACGTTGTTTGACATCAGTGGTGGGCAAAATAATGGAAAGCATACTTAGGACAATATATAAGAATAGGGTAGGATTAGGAAGAATTAGCATGGATTTGTGATTGTGATGTTTGACTAATCTTGAATTTTTTGAAAAGTTTATTAGGGAAATTGATGAGGGTAAAGTGATGGATGTTGTCTAGATGAACTTCAGTAAGGCCTTTGACAAGGTTCAATAAGGAAATAAGGTTGGTTAAGAAGGGTTAGTAAGGAATAGCAAGATGGATTAAAAAGTGGCTGTATGGGAGATGTCATAGAGCAATGGTGGATGGATGTTTGTCAGGTTGGAGGTCAGTGACTAGAGGGGTACCTCAGGGATGTGTGTTGGATCCACTGTTGTTTGTCATGTGAATCAATAATCTGGATGTTGGTGTGGTAAAATAGATTAATAAGTATGTAGATGATACTAAGATGGGTGGTGTTGTGAATAATGAAGTAGATTTTAAAAGTGTAGAGAGAGATTTAGATCATTTGGAAGAATGGGTTGAAACATGACATGGGTTTAATGTTGATAAGTGTGAGATGATACATCTTGGCAGGACAAATCAAAATTGAACGTACATGGTAAATGATTGTGAATTGAGGAATGAAGTTGAATAGAGGGATCTAGGAATAACTGTACATAGTTCCCTGAAGGTGGAATTTCATGAAGATAGGATGGTAAAGAAAGATTTTGGTGTGTTGGCCTTTATAAATCAGAGCATTGTGTATAGAAGTTGGGTTGCAATGTTAAATTGTACAAGGTATTGGTGAGGTCAATTGTGGTGTATGCTGTATAATTTTGGTAGGCATAATTATAGCAAAAAGGTCAACAAAATAGAGGGAATACAGAGGAGATCAATTAGAATGTTGACTGGGTTTCAGCAACTAAGACACAGAAAAAGGTTGAACAAGTTAGGTCTTTATTATTTAGGAAAGATAGAAGGGGTCCCAACAAATACAAGGGAATGATGTATTCCTAAGGAACTATTTACTGGCAGTATCTCGTTCTATTACAGAATTAAGAACCAAGGGGCTGCTGGCACAGAGTCCCCATCTCGACTTTCCAATCCATTCTGTCAAAGCGGGGGACTGGGATCTTGTAACATCATGGAAGGAAGAAAAGCTGCAACCTAAGTGGACTGGACCCTACCTGGTGTTACTAATCACCGAAACAGCAGTACGAACAAAAGAAAAAGGGTGGACACACGCAAGCCGATTTAAGGGTCCTGTGGAGGCCCCACCAGACAATATCAGCCCGTGGACTGTGCGCAAAGGAGAGGAACCATTGACTTTAATATTTAACAAGAACCCGCGGGAAAAATGAAGATTTCGTGTTGGTGGGTCGTGTGTTGGGTGGTTACCCAACTATGTAAGCATACAGAGTGTTCAAATGCAGGAAAGTGGTAGGTATTGGATATGTGCAGATAGAACAGGAGGGAAGGGAGCCAACACCTGGCTTGCCTGGATGATGTACACGGCCAGGAGTATGCAACACACCAATTGCTACGCCTGCGCCGGAGCTAAACCTCAGCTGGTTCCAGAACCATTTCCCTTGATTTGGGATAGGACACCTGGGGCTATGTCATGTATACTACAGCTATTCACGAATCCCATCCTACCAAAGGATGCGACCTGCCAGAGTTATCATTACCTATTCCCGGCTAGCAACAACAATACAAAGGGCCGAAGGACAGCCCCTTCGACACACACATATATATAGATGCGATAGGGGTGCCAAGAGGGGTACTCGATGAATTCAAAGCCAGAAACCAGATAGCTGCGGGCTTTGAGTCCATACTTCTGGTGGTCCACACTTAATAAAAATGTGGACTGGATCAACTACCTATACTACAATCAACAACGCTTTATAAATTACACTCGAGATGCGGTTGAAGGATTAGCGGAACAACTGACAGATACCAGCCTAATGGCCTGGCAAAATGGCATGGCCTTACACATGCTACTGGCTGAGAAGGGAGGGGTGTGTGTAATGTTTGGGGAACAATGTTGCACCTTCATCCCCAACAGCACTGCTCCTGATGGGTCAGTATCGAGAGCCCTAGCAGGTCTCACCTCCCTGTCTATCGAATTGGCCGAGAACTCCGGAGTAGACAGCTCCTGGACCGGGTTTCTAGACTCCTGGTTTGGGAAATGGAAGCACATCTTTACATCAGCCCTAACATCAGTGGTAGTTATGATGGGGTTGCTGTGCCTATTTAAAACAAAGTATGACCAGCGAGAGGAAGATAAGGAGGCGAAGATTCTGCTGCTAGCATTAGAGAAGGGGCAGATAGTCTAAATCAAAGATTGCAGTAGCAAAAGTAAAAGTGTGGATTGTGAGGAAGGGGTTAATAGGTATAAGTTGATTTAGACAAGAACCCTTTGTATAGTAGGGAGTATAGTAGGGAGGATAGGGGGAGTGAAGAACGAGTACAGATGGTGACTTTTTCAAGGATGAGAACAGAGAAGATAAGGAGACCGTCCAGGATAGAACTAGGGTAAGGGTCAGGAGAAACACTCTGTGCGCATGGGCAATGAACTTACATGAATATGTACACACACCCACTATGACAAGATGTCTCATTTAAATGCACATGCGATGCATGATATGGGAGGTGTCTTTGACGTCGGGTGGACGTTCCAGGACGTTCTCGTGGGAATGTGGGCTTTATGTTATGATTGGAAGAAGCACAATGGGGAGAGATGAGGGTGTGACAATGATACCCATGAAATGTATAAAGATAGAAGACATCCCGATCCTCGGTGTGCCTCTAGGGGACATGTGTGGTAATGCATACAGAAACCATCTGGTGTGGAAGCAAATAGCACCCCTCAGATGCAAGCATCAATCCAAAAAGTAAGGATGATAATAGAAAAGAGCAAAATAAAAACTTACTTAAATGATCCATTTAAAAAATAATCTGAATAAGCAGCATAAAATACAATGCTGCTTATTCAGTGTAATATTAATTACATTGAGATTAATACCATCTCAGGATACTTGAGACTGTTGAATCTGTGCAGAATGCGCACACTTGGAATTAAGATTGTACATGGAGGAATTAAAAGCAGCACAAATTCTCCCAACCTGGGAAGGTGCTCCCTTGGTAACTTGTTCTAAATCTGCTTGCATTTTCTGTTGTTGCTCTTCATATTGTTCCAATTTTGCTTGAAGATCCTCTGTAAGAAAACACATATCACCATTTAAATAATGAGAAGGAAGAAGGGTCACGACCCGAAACGTCGCCCATTCTTTCTCTCCAGAGATGCTGCCTGTCCCGCTGACTTATTCCAGCTTTGTGTGTCTATCTTCAGTGTAAACCAGCAACTGCAGTTCCTTCTTACCCAATTAAATTCATACCATACACACACCATTTTGTGCCTCGACATGTTGTAGCCAGTTCACTTTCAGGTGTAACTGTTCGTTCTCCTCTTCCAAGTCAACCGCTATGTCTTTGAGCTCCAGCAGCTCCTGCCGAGAAGGTACAATTTAGGTAGAAATAAGTTTAGTGTCAATTATAGCCAAGGGATTTCTATTGTTCAGTAAAATAGTCACCATTCAAATTCTAGATTAAATATTTTGCTTTATGACTCTATAGACAGGTAAGACTAGTGTAGATGGGGCTCGTTGGTCAGTGTGGGCAAGTTGGGCTGAAGGGCCTGTTTCTGAACAGTATGATTCTATAAATATATTTTAGCATGCATTATACTTTTAATGTGCCATTGCCGACAGCTACATTCTACCACAACTATTTTATGATTTAATATTCCTGCAGGCTCACATCTATCCCACTCTTCAGAAAGGGGTTCTACACAGAATGGAGTGAGCAGTGAAATGTAGGCAAGCACTCCTTCAGTTGAGCCCAGATTTAAAATGTACAATGTACATAACTAATTGTAAAAAAAAAATTTGGTTCCCACAATGCTTCAACAACTCAAGGAATAACATACCATAAATTTTCCTTTTTTTATAAGATAAAGTCATTTAATTCTAGGTAAATGGCAAACAGATTAATATTCAGTTAATCGTCACCAGGCACCAGGCACAAGGGATTTTTATTTGGGGTATCTGTACATTTTCCAGCTCCAATCTGCTTGATTTTCGATTTGGACTGAGCTTCCATTGTAATGAACCTGGCCTCTGATTTTTCAGCCACTTGCGTCATAAGCCTCACTTGTTCTTTAAGAAAGAGAAAGGAAAAAACACCCGTAAAGATCTGATATTTGTCGCAAAAAAAAGCAACACCTCCACAATTTGCAATTGTTTCCACCCAGTTAAGGCAATAAGTGAAAATCACATGTTCTACCAATTACCAGCATTTGAAATCATAAAATATCCTTGAAATGCTACAATTCATTAAGATTGAAGATTTTTAAGGCAAAGTGGTAATTCCATATACATATTTATCCAATGATAAATTCCACTAGTGAGAAAAGATTAGAAGCTTGAATAAAGCTCCACAGAAAATGTGTCTCCTCAGCAACATTTTGGAAATTAAGGTATAAAGTTACTTAATCCCAAACAAACAAAATGATCATTCTCCACTGGCTCCATTAAAACCCTTATTTTATTTTAAATTACTCCAATTCAATATCCTCTTCTGCTGCTGAATAGTCTGTCTACACCATCATTGTATCTTGACCCTGGTTTCACCCTCTCTTCCGTAAACTGTCATGCAAACACAGCTCAAGTCTCACAGAGAGAAGACATTCATGGAGTTAATGAAATGTCCTGGTTGCTCTGTGGTCTTCTCATTAAAAGCTCTTTGAAATTAAAATACTTTGATGTACCATTTCCGGTAAGGGCATTGTGAATGGTAAAATGTCTTCAAATGATTTTATTTAGAGATACAGCGTGGAAACACGCCCTTTGACCACGTGTATGTGCTGACCAATGATCCTCACACACTCACGTTATCCTACACACACTAGGGATAATTTACCATCAACCCAAGTCAATTAACCTACAAACCTGTACGTCTTTGGAGTGTGAGGAAACCGGAGCACTTGGACCCACGGGGTCACAGGGAGAACATACAAACTCCATACAGACAAGCACCACAGTCAGGATCAAACCCAGGTCTCTGCCGCTGAAAGGTAGCAACTCCACCGCTGCGCCACCAGGCACCCTTCACAAGGTCAATGTTTTAACTATCAGCAACCTCTCAAAATTAAAATTCAGTGATAGCGAAGTTTAAAGGATTCAAGAAGAGAATGTTTTGAAAAGCATCTGTACGAGTCTGTCCAATTGACTACTGTGTGTTCCTGTCAGCCATTTGGCAGACTCTCACAAATGCTTCACAAAGAATTCTTTTCTTGAATCTTTAAACATCACTATCTTCTGATCAAGGAATCTGACCAGAATACCTGAGTGAAAAAAACTTAGATTACACACTACTTTTCCTGATCACTGAACGTACCAACCCATTTACCAACCAATGAAGTATATTTTTAAGTGTGATCAGTGATAAAATATGGGAATTACAACAACCAATTTGCATACACAAAATCTCATAAGGTTACAGAGACGAGATAATTACACAGCAGGTGACGACAGATGTACAAATCTGCGGTAGGAACATTTATGGCCGACCAAAAATATTAACAGGTCAACTTTGAGTAATTACCTTCCAGTTCTCCAATCTTCTGTTTGGTGTAATAATTTAAAGAACAAGTTGCCTGTTCTGCAAGAGGTGCACAGGCATGAGATCGTAAAAGTTGCAGATCTTTGGTAAGTTGTAATCACTTTCTGTGATGTTTCTTCAGCATGTTTCTCACTGATTTTACGGAGCTGAGTGCTGTGTTTTCTGTTGAGATTTTTTTAATCTGCCTCGTTCTTTTCTGTCAGATTTTTTTTTTTTTTTTTAATAATTTTTTTAATAGAAGTACGGTAGATTACAGTAATGTACAACACGTATATATTAATACATTTTTTGTACCGCTTCACTTTTTTAAACTTTAAGAAAGAAAAAGAAAGAAGTAAGAAAAGTGAAGAAAGTGCGCAAAGGTTGTGAAGTGCAAAAGAGTGTTGGGAAAAGAAAGCCCCTTAGAAAAGAAGTTAGAGAAGGAAGTAAAGTTAGAAAATAGACCCTAGAAAAAAAAAGAGAAAGAAAGAAGGAACAATCACTCTATTATAACTCTTATAACATACTTCATAGAGAAGGAACTACCAACCAAGTCTGTTTTTGTTTTACCTCCCATTACCAGGTCCAGATACCTTTTATTTATTTATTTGTTTTTCTAAATTACTATTGCACCTCATGCTTGTAATAGGTCCAAAAACGTAGACCACGTCTTTTGAAATTGGTCTACTTTGCCTACTAGGAGGAATCTCATCTCTTCCAGATGTAATGTTTCCAACATATTTGATGTCCACATTTTTATTGTTGGTGTGGGCGCATTTTTCCAGAATTTAAGTATAAGCTTTTTTCCCATTATTAGCCCATAATTGAGTAAATTCTTCTGATACACGTTTAATTCAGGAATACCTTCCGATATTCCAAAAATAATCCATTCTGGTTTTGGTACCAGTTTTATTTTGATTAATTTTGAAAAAATATCAAATATTTCAAACCAGAATTTTTGGATTTTTGTACAAAAAACAAAAGAATGTGCTATGGTAGCTTCTTGACATATACATTTATCACAGATTGGTGAGACGTTAGGAAAGATTTTATTTAGTTTGGTTTTTGAATAATATAATCTATGTAATGTTTTAAATTGGATAAGCGTATGTCGTACGTTGATCGAGCATTTATGCACCTGTAATAAATGATTATCCCAACTCTCTTTTGAAATTTTTATACCTAGATCTTGTTCCCAATCTCTTCTAATTCCATCTGTTGTGGGTATTTCTATATTTAAGATGATATTATATAAGTATGATATTAAATTAACTGATTCCGCCTTTGTCTTCATTGCTTCATCTAGTAAGTTGGAAGGCATATTATAATAATCTTTTGTGTGTGTTTTCAAATAGTCACAGATTTGTAGATATTTAAAATATTGATTATTTTTCAAATTATATTTCAGTTGTAGTTGTTGGAATGATAGTAATTTTTCTAATTCATACAGATCTTCGAGCGTTTTGATTCCCATTCTTTCCCATTGTATAAATGATTTATCTATGATTGAAGGTTTAAACGATGGGTTATTGACTATTGGTATTAAGAGAGATAGGTTTCTTAATTTTAGATTCTGTTTTATTTGCTTCCATGTTCTAATAGTGCTATATATAATTGGATTTTTATTATAATTTTTATTATTCAAATTTATTGGAGAGAGAATAATCGCTCCTATATTATTCGGGGAGCAATCCCCTTTTTCCATTATAATCCAGTCCACCTGCTGGGCAGAATTGTCCAGCAGGTGAATCATATTTTTAATATTTACTGCCCAGTTATAATACATAAAGTTAGGGAGCGCTAGACCCCCCAACTCTTTTCGTTTGTTAAGGTGTGTTCTTTGTATTCTGTGGGATTTGTAATCCCATATAAAATTTGTAATGTCTGAGTCCAGTTTTTTGAAAAACTTTTTGGGGAGATATATAGGTATTGATTGAAATAGGTAAAGGATTTGTGGTAAGAAAATCATTTTTATAGCATTTATCCTACCTATTAAGGACATCGGAAGTGTTTTCCAAAATTTAATCAAATTATTTAATTTCTTAAGTAGGGGATTATAATTAGCTTTAAACATATCATGGTAATTTCTAGTAATCTCAATTCCTAAATATTTGAATTTTTCCATAGCTATTTTAAAAGGGAATTTCCTGAGATGTGTTGAGTCTTTTGGTTTAATCGACATAATTTCACTTTTGTTCCAATTTATTCTATATCCTGAAAAGGATCCAAAGTCCTCAATTAAGTTTAATATATTTGGTATACTAATTTGTGGTTTTGTGATGTACAGTAGTACATCATCAGCATATAGGGATAGTTTGTTGTTTGAATATTTTGTGTTATAACCGTGAATATTCGAGTGTGTTCTTATTTTTTCAGCAAGGGGTTCAATTACCAAAGCAAATAACAGCGGTGATAGTGAACATCCTTGTCTGTTGCCCCTAGATAATTCGAATTTTGAAGATAATATATTATTAGTTAGTATTCTAGCCGTAGGTTTGTTATATAGTAGTTTTATCCATGCAATAAAGTTTTCTCCCAATTGGAATTTTTGCAATACTTTGATCATATAGTCCCATTCTACTTGATCAAACGCTTTTTCTGCGTCCAGTGAGATGATAGCTAACTCTTGGTCATAAGATTTATGTGAATGCATTATGTTAAGCAAACGTCTCAAATTATTAAATGAGTGTCTCTTAGGTATAAATCCTGTTTGATCCTCATGTATTAGTCTACTAACATACTTGCTTAATCTATTGGCTAATGTTTTTGCTATTATTTTCTGATCCGTATTTAACAAAGCAATAGCTCTATATGATCCTGGTTCTTCTATATTTTTATCTTTTTTAAGTATTAATATGATCGTTGATTCCGCTAGTGTTTCAGGTAGGTTTTGCTCTTTATAAGCATATGTATACATTTTTTGTAATCATGGAGTAACTATATCATAAAAAGATTTATAAAATTCATTACTGAATCCGTCTGGTCCTGGTGTTTTTCCATTTTTTCGTGTTTTTATTGTGTCTTCTATCTCCTTAGAAGTAATTTGTGCTCCCAGTTCCTCTTGTTCCCTGCATTCTAATTGTGGTAGATTACAATTATCTAAAAATTCTGAGATTTTATTATTGTCTATTGACGTTTTAGATGTGTATAGATTCTGGTAAAATTTAGCAAATCTTTTATTAATATCCTTGGGTAGTGTTAATACTTCCCCTCTATCTGATTTAATCTTTAATATTGCATTCTCTTTTTCCCGTTTTTTAAGTTGTCGTGCTAGAAGTTTGTGGGGTTTGTCCCCGAATTCGAAGTGTTCTTGTTTTATGATTTGAAATAATGTTATAACTTTCTCTGACAGTAATTTATTTAACTGAAATTTCAGTAGTAGTATTTTATTATGTTTATCCATAGTTGGGTCTTTAGCATTATCTATATCTAACTGTTTTATTTGATCTTCTAAGTGTCTTTGTTCATTCTTATTCTTTTTATTTTGATAAGCTTGAAATGAAATAATGACTCCTCTTATAAATGCTTTGAAGGATTCCCATAATAACGTGGGGGATATCTCTGGTGTATCATTTAACTCAAAAAATAGATCCATCTGTTTTTTTAGATAGATACTCCCTTGAGGGTCTTTTAAAATTTGTGAGTTAAACCTCCAGAACGGTTTATTCATAGACATTCCTTCTAGTTTTAGAACAAAAGTTAACGGAGAATGATCTGAGATCGCATTAATATGATATTTAGGATTCAGAGATTGCGAAATTAATTTTGTATCCACAAGAAAATAGTCTATCCGTGAATATGTTTTATGCACCATTGAATAAAACGAGTAATCCCTTCCCGTCGGGTTTGCAATCCTCCATACATCTGTTATATTTGTGTTTTCCATATATGTGTGTAAGAGTTCACTGGTTTTAGATTTCGTCTGACCTTTTTGTTTTTGCATCGATTTATCTAAATAAGGATCTAAAACACAATTAAAATCTCCTCCGATTATAACATTTTGATAATTAGATTCTGCAATTATATTCAGAATTTTATTAAAAAATTGAGGGTTATCAAAGTTGGGCGCATATATGTTTACCAGCGTAATTGGCATATTATTGATCTCCCCTGCTACTATAAGATATCTCCCTTCCTTATCTAAAATAGTGTTCTTTGATTTAAATGGAATTCCTTTACGAATAATAATTGCAGTACCTCTAGATTTGGAGGTAAATGAAGAGTGAAATGTTTGGCCTATCCAGTTCGCCCTCAGTCTTGTCTGATCTTGCTGTTTAAGATGTGTTTCCTGTAGAAACGCTATGTCCGTGTTGTATGATTTCAACTGAGCTAGTATCTTGCCCCTTTTAATAGGTTCATTAATCCCCCTTATATTCCAACTACATAATGTGATTCCTCCTATTTTCTTTTGATTGTCGTCATGCATTTTTACCAGTTTTAATGACCTTAATTATTGTGGTGCGTTCATACCTCCGGACTCTGGTTATTTTGGGAGTATTTCTATTATAGACTTCCTTGGTAGTTCTCCTGCGCGATTGTCCTTGAAGAAAAAACACACAGATGTGACATATTGTGATTAAAAAATATATATATAAATCAAATAAATTTACGGTGTCTAAAATTTCAACACCGTAGTGAGTGGCCCACTCGTCTGTGGGGTACGACATCCATAACGCTTCCGGCGTAGTTGGTATAAAGTTAGCCCCGCTGTATTTATTACCCAAAATCTATGGGGTCATTACCGTTTCCAATTCAGTTCTATTTCACCCAGTTACAATTTATATATATGTCAAATGTATTCGATTCCATATCCTACTCACTCTTTATCTCTTAACTATTTTAAAATGAATTTAGTATTGTTAAAGTGAGCGGTTTACTGAGTGGATTAACCGGAGTCAGGTTCCTGGAATTGTGCCAGGTGCCTGATCTCCTCTCCTCTCCACGAGCTGCGCACATAGGTGATAACTGCTGTCTGCGTTATGACGCAGGCACCACAGTTTTATCAGTTTCAAATATTATTTCTATATTAGTATTGTTAATTATTAATTATGATTAATTCTCAGCATTTTGTAAAACTATATAAGCCGTATATATTTTTCATACCAACCTCGAGTGTATATTATCTCTTAACTATTTTAAATTGGTTTTAATATTGTTAAAAATGAGCTGTTCGCTGGAAGGGTTAACGGGAGTCTGGCTCCTGGAGTTATGCCAGGTACCCGGTCTCCCCCTCCCTCCACTCTCGAGCTGCATAGCACTTGCTGTTATCTGCTAAACAGAGCAGGCTGCACATTTTTTATCTATTTCAATTGCTATTTCTATATTAGTATTGTTAATTGTTAATTATTATTAGTTCTCAGTTTTTTCAGTTTTTTATAAACAATATAAGCCATGTGATGTTTTTCACTCTCAGCCCAGCAGTTCGTCCCGTGTTATCAGGTTTTCCTCGTTTGAGCACGTAGTGTCCTTGAATTACATAGCACAATGTTCCAGCGAAGATAATAATGTCTAGCCACGTCTCACTGAGAATCTGTTGCTTGAAGTCAAATAAAAAATAAAAAATCAGTGTTCAGTTAATTCACTTTCCTTGTGATACTCTTGTTGGAAGAATAAGCAAGTTCGTTTGTTCATGTCGTCTTGGTTTTCAATCTCCAGTTGATGCAGCCTTAGTCGCGATTTCTTGAGCGTATTTAAGAGATTCATCCGAATTAGTGAATGTTTTTGACACTCCCTCAAAGGTAATACGCATTCTAGCCGGATAGAACACTCCACACAAAACTCCCTTAACACCATAAAGAACTTCTCTGGTCTGTGAGAACTTTCTTCTCTTTTGCTCAATCTCATAAGGGTAGTCCCGTAGGAGTTTAATAGTATCACCTCTGTCAGATTTTAGACCTTGGTTCTCATTATGTGTTTTTCAGCCAGAAGCTTGTCCTTGAGTTTTTCATTTTCGATCTCAACCACCCTCAAATCTTCAACCAGCTCCTAATAAATTAAAAAATAGCCAAATGAAACTAAAGAGACTTTCGTGAGCCTTATGGGCCTGTCCCACTTAGGCGATTTGTCGGGCGACTGTCAAGTTGCCGGCAGTCGCCTGAATAACCGGCAACTGGAACGGCGACTGTCAGAGTGGAACACACACATCGCTTCCTTCACCAGCCCATTATGCAGGCGGGAGACAGGGCAAGCGGGGGGAGCGCTGTCTGAGTGAAATTCACACGATGCAAAGCCAAGGTGATACAGACACACACCGCGATGAACAGGAAGGTTGGCGCTGTAATTAAGACGGCTAAAGCACAGTGTATGGTAAGTCCTTTAAAAGAGGGGGGGAGAAGGGGGTGAAGGAGTGGAGACACATTTTAAGAAGCCAGAGATACACGTCTGTAAAGCTCGGCGGACATTAACATTACTGGTCGGTTATCCTTGGTTCTGAAAACATTTTTCCCCAATAAGTCAATGAAATTCACCGGTCAGCGCCGGCTATAACCTACAAGAACCTTCGACCTCCTGGCAACCCAATAGGACATCCTGGCGACCCACCTATGGCACGAGAATTCTCGCTACTCTCCATGGCGGCGTCATTCCAGTCGCCGCTAATTTTTCAACATTTAACATGGGTGTGGGGGAAGGGGGATGTGGGGGAGAGGGGATGGGGGGCTGTGGGGAGGGCGGTGAGGAGAGGGGGTGGGGTGTGGGTGAGGGGGCGGTGTGGGGAGTCAGGTGTGGGAGGGGGCGGTGTGGGTGAGGGGGCGGTGTGGGGGAGTCAGGTGTGGGAGGGGGCTGTGGGGGAGGGGGCTGTGGGGAAGGGGGCTGTGTGGGGGAGGGGGCAGTGGGGAGGGGGGCAGTGTGGGGGAGGGGGCCGTGTGGTGGAGGGGGCGGTGTGGGGGAGTGGGGTGTTCGGGAGGGGGCGTTGTGGGGGAGGGGGTGGTGTGGGGGAGGGGGGGTGGGGGAGGGGGGTGGTGTGGGGGAGGGGTGATGTGGGGGAGGGGGCGGTGTGGGGAAGGGGGAGTGTGGGGGAGGGAGGTGTGGGGGAGGGGGCAGTGTACACACACACACTCACTCCCTAATACTCACACACCCACATATACACACACCCATACACACAGACCCAACCACACACACAAACACACACACAAACACATACACACACACTCACTCACACACCAATACACACACCCACCCACACCAACCCACACTCACCCACACCCACACCCACATGCACACACCATATACACACACCCACCAACACCCTCACACAGACACACATAAATTCACACACACACACACAGTCACACACACCCACACACACACCAAACCCTCACACCCCCACACAAATTTGCACACACACACTCAGAGTATCACACACACCCACATACACACACACACACACACAATGACATTCACACACACACACACAAACACACACCCACACACACATGCCCACACCCACACACACGCACCCCCCACCTCCCCCCCACACATACTCACAGGACGTGGAACAGCAAGCTGAATATGAGGAAGCAGCCATGATGCCGGCTCAAAATGAAAATATAGAACTGATTGATGATGCCAAATATAGATGTACTGCAACACACAGAATTATCATATGAGGACGTATCCTATTGGGTAGAAAGGGGCCCCTCTCAAGTTCAGCATCGTTGTGCACCATTTTATAATTCCAAGCGAGTGTATAAAAATCAGTCTAGGTCTTGCACCAAGGCTTTTTATTATTCAACAAAAGTCAATGGAGAAACATATAGCCGAGAGTGGCTTGTGTATTCTCCATCAAAAGGCTGGATATATTGCTTTGTTTGTAAACTCTTTCCAAACATTGCATCTTATTCTTCTGCCACATCTTTAGCTTCTGAAGGTTGATGATTGGCAAAACCCCTGTCTTATCCAAACTCATGAAAACTCAGAGAAGCACAGGAATGTCATGTTGACCTACAAGAAAGCGAGGGCAAACGTTAACTTCAAAGCGACAAGAACAATAAAAGCAGAGCAGCAGTACTAGTGGCATGTCATGGAGAGAATTGTTGCCGTAATATGCACTCTTGCAGAATGAGGCTTACCATTCAGAGGAGACAATGAACAATTTGGATCTCCAAATAACGGTAATTATCTTGGTCTTTTAGAGCTAGTTGCAAAATTTGATCCATTTTTACTGGCTCAAATCAATCAGTATGGAAACTCTGGATCAGGAAATCCCTCTTACTTGTCAAAAACTGTATGTGAGGAAATAATTCAACTCATGGCAAAAAAAGTTAAGGATGCAATTCTGGCTGACTTTAAAAAGGCTGGATATTTCAGCTTGTCAGTCGATTCCACCCCTGACATTTTACATACTGATCAGTTGACTTTAATTATCATTTAAAAATGAATTGGATAGGTATATGGACGTGAAAAGAATGGAGGGTTATGGTCTGAGTGCAGGTAGATGGGACTAGGGGAGAATAAGTATTCGGCACGGACTAGAAGGGCCGAGATGGCCTGTTTCTGTGCTGTAATTGTTATATGGTTATATGTTATATGGTTAAATGATAAAAATGAATCTGCCTCCACCACTTCCACTGGAAGCTCATTCCACACAGCTACCACTCTCTGAGTAAAGAACTTACTCCTCATGTTGCCCCCAAACTTTTCTCCCTTAATTCTCAAATCATGTCCCCTTGTTTGAATCTTCCCTACTCTCAATGGAAAATGCTTATCCACGTCAACTCTGTCTATCCCTCTCATCATTTTAAAGACCTCTACCAAGTCCCCCCTTAACCTTCTGCGCTCCAAAGAATAAGGACCTAACTTGTTCAACCTTTCTGTGTAACTTAGTTCCTGAAACCCAGGCAACATTCTAGTAAATCTCCTCTGTACTCTCTCTATTTTGTTGACATCCTTCCTATAATTAGGCGACCAAAATTGTACTCCATACTCCAGAATTGGCCTCACCAATGCCTTGTACAATTTTAACATTACATCCCAACTTCTATATTCAATGCTCTGATTTATAAAGGCCAGCACACCAAAAGCTTTCTTTACCACCCTATCTACATGAGATTCCACCTTCAGGGAACTATGCAGTTATTCCTAGATCCCTCTGTTCAACTACATTCCTCAATTCACTACCATTTACCATGTACGTCCTATTTTGATTTGTCCTGCCGAGATGTAGTACCTCACATTTATCAGCATTAAACTCCATCTGCCATCTTTCAGCCCACTCTTCCAAATGGCCTAAATCTCTCTGTAGACTTTGGAAATCTACTTCATTATCCACAACACCACCTATCTTAGTATCATCTGCATACTTACTAATCCAATTTTCCACACCATCATCCAGATCATTGATGTACATGACAAACAACAGTGGACCCAACACAGATCCCTGAGGCACCCCACTAGTCACCAGCCTCCAACCTGACAGTTATCCACCATTACTCTCTGGTATCTCCCATTCAGCCACTGTTGAATCCATCTGGCTACTCCACCATTAATACCCAACAATTGAACCTTCTTAACCAACCTTCCTTGTGGAACTGTGAATGTAAATCTTGAATAAACGCTGTAAGATTGTTCTGTGAAGGTAAGATGGTTTGGCCAGGTGGACTGGATTAAAACATAAAATGTCTGTTGACCAAAGTTGCTTAATATGTAGCTGCAGGGTTCAGGAAGTTGTCCTGCTGTTACTGCATATTCGTGACTATGGTGTTAACCGCCCCCGTCTGACTGAGATAGCTGGCTCTCAGAAGTCTGAGGAATATACCTGTCTTATCTCTAGTATTGTTCCACTAAATAACACCTCCCAATATGTACATGCCTGTGATCCTGACCATTGCGTACGTGTCTGTTGCTTTGTTTCAGTAATATGGGAGGCATAAACCGTAGCCTTAAAGTATATAGGGCATTACGAATTAAGGCATAGAGCTTGACTCTTTGCTAGGTTGCTAACCTGTGTAAAGACTCCTGCTGAATAAACGTACGTTTAAACGAACCCAGGTGTCTGGTCGATTATTGTCGAAACAACCGATGTAAGAGAAAATAGTGATTAGTCAAAGATTAGTCAAACATGACCTTCCAGATTAGTGATAATTCAAGATTAGTCAAACATGACCTTCCAGGGACAAATCCATGTTGACTGTTCCTAATCAGACCCTGTTTATCCAGATGCTTATATATATTATCTCTAAGTATCCTTTCCATTAATTTGCCCTCCACTGGCGTCAAACTAACAGGTCTATAATTGCTAGGTTTACTCTTAGACCCCTTTTTAAACAACGGAACAACATTCGCAGTACGCCAATCCTCCGGCACCATTGCCGTTTCTAATGACATTTGAAATATTTCTGTCATAGCCCCTATTTCTACACTAACTTCCATCAATGTCCGAGGGAATATCCTGTCAGGACCTGGAGACTTATCCACTTTTATATTTTTCAAAAGTGTCCGCACCTCCTCTTCTTTGAATCTCACAGTTTCCATTGCTACTCTACTTGTTTCCCTTACCTCACATAATTCCATATCCTTCTCCTTGGTGAATACCGAAGAAAAGAAATTGTTCATTATCTCTCCCATCTCTTTTGGCTCTGCAGATAGCTGTCCACTCTGACTCTCTAATGGACCAGTTTTATCCCTCGTTATCATTTTACTATTAATATAGCTGTAGAAACCCTTTGGATTTACTTTCACCTTACTTGCCAAAGCAACCTCATATCTTCTTTTAGCTTTTCTAATTTATTTCTTAAGATTCTTTTTACATTCTTTATACTCCTCAAGCACCTCATTTACTCCATGCTGCCTATAATTATTGTAGATCTCTCTCTTTTACCGAACCAAGTGTCCAATTTCCCTTGAAAACCATGCCTCTTTCCAATTATTACTATTTCCTTTCAACCGAACAGAGACATAAAGATTCTGTACTCTTAAAATGTCACCTTTAAATGTCCTCCATTTCTCTTCTACATCCTTCCCATAAAACAAAATGTCCCAATTCACTCCTTTTAAATCCTTTCGCATCTCCTCAAAGTTAGCCTTTCTCCAATCAAAAATCTCAACCCTAGGTCCAGTTCTGACCTTCTCCATAATTATATTGAAACTAATGGTATTGTGATCACTGGACCCGAAGTGCTCCCCAACACATACCTCCGCCACCTGACCTGTCTCATTTCCTAACAGGAGGTCCAGCATTGCCCCTTCTCTGTATGATCTCGGGTCTTCTAGATCTTTATCTTTTTTGGGTATAAGTGTGATAGTTGATTCAGCTAGTGTTTGTGGTAATGTCTGTTCTTTAAATGCGTATGTATAAAGGTTGTATAAATGCGGGGAAATTACCTCATAAAATCTTTTATAAAATTCGTTACTAAACCCATCTGGTCCTGGTGTTTTACCATTCTTCAGTGAATTGATTGTCTCTTCTATTTCTTTAATTGAAATCTGTGCTCCTAATTCCTCTTGTTCCAGCGGATTAAGTGTTGGAAGTTTACAGTTATCAAGAAAGTTTGTAATTTCTCACCTTTCTGTTGATGTTTTGGATGTATATAAATTTTGATAAAATTGGGCAAACCTTTCATTAATGTCTTTTGGAAGCGTTAACAATTCACATTTATCTGATTTGATTTTTAGAATAAGATGGTCCTTTTCATACTAAAGGTTTGTGTGGTTTGTCGCCGAATTCGAAATTTTCCTCTTTTGTAATTTGAAATAATCTGATAACTCTTGCAAATAGAATTTGATTTAACTTTGATTTCTTAATGAAGTCTGTAACGACTGTGGCGTATTCATTCAGGTCTGTTGCCGAGCCCCTGAACATTGCCCAGTCTACAGACTCCAAACATAGAAACATAGAAAATAGGTGCAGGAGTAGAGGCCATTCAGCCCTTCGAGCCTGCACCGCCATTCAATATGATCATGGCTAAGCATCCAACTCAGTATCCCGTACCTGCCTTCTCTCCATACCCCCTGATCCCTTTAGCCACAAGGGCCACATCTAACTCCTTCTTAAATATAGCCAATGAACTGGCCTCAACTACTTTCTCTGGCAGAGAATTCCAGAGATTCACCACTCTCTGTATGAAAAATGTTTTTCTCATCTCGGTCCTACAAGACTTCCCCCTTATCCTTAAACTGTGACCCTTTGTCCTGGACTTCCCCAACATCGGGAACAATCTTCCTGCATCTAGCCTGTCCAACCCCTTAAGAATTTTGTAAGTTTCTATAAGATCCCCCCTCAATCTTCTAAATTCTAGCAAGTACAAGCCAAGTCTATCCAGTCTTTCTTCATATGAAAGTCCTGACATCCCAGGAATCAGTCTGGTGAACCTTCTCTGTACTCCCTCTATGGCAAGAATGGCTTTCCTCAGATTAGGAGACCAAAATTGTATGCAATACTCCAGGCGTGATCTCACCAAGACCCTGTACAACTACAGTAGAACCTCCCTGCTCCTATACTCAAATGCTATGAATGCTAACATACCATTCACTTTCTTCACTGCCTGCCACACCTGCATGCTTACTTTCAATGACTGGTGTACCATGACACCCAGGTCTCGTTGCATCTCCCCTTTTCCTAATCGGCCACCATTCAGATAATAGTCTACTTTCCTGTTTTTGCCACCAAAGTGGATAACCTCATTTATCCACATTATACTGCATCTGCCATGCATTTGCCCACTCACCCAGCCTATCCAAGTCACCTTGCAGCCTCCGAGCATCCTCCTCACAGCTAACACTGCCCCCCCCCCCCCCGACCTCGTGTCATCCACAAACTTGGAGATGTTGCATTCAATTCCCTCGTCCAAATCATTAATATATATTGTAAATAGCTGGGGTCCTAGCACTGAGCCTTGCGGTACCCCACTAGTCACTGCCTGCCATTGTGAAAAGGACCCGTTTACTCCTACTCTTTGCTTCCTGTTTGCCAGCCAGTTCTCTATCCACATCAATACTGAACCCCCAATACCGTGTGATTTAAGTTTGTATACTAATCTCTTATGTGGGACCATGTCGAAAGCCTTCTGAAAGTCCAGATATAACACATCCACTGGATCTCCCTTATCCACTCTACTAGTTAGCCCTGGAGTTGTTCCTCTGCCCCCCCTCTCCCCCCCCCCCACCCCCGACCAGCTCTGTACTGTCCTCACCTCTGGGGGTGCGCTCTTTAATTGCTGCCTGTAGGCAGGAAGAAGCAGCACGCGGTATGGTCGGATTTACCGAAGTGAGGGCGAGGGATAGTGCGATAGGCATTCTTGATGGTGGTGTAGCAGTGGTCGAGGGTGTTTGGTCCTCTGGTGCAGCAGGAGACATGTTGGTGGAAGTTAGGGAGCGATTTCATGAGGTTTGCTTTATTGAAGTCCCCAGCTATGGTTGTAAACGCCTCAGGGTAAGACGTCTGGTGTTTGTTGACCATGGCGTGCAGTTCGTCCAGTGCCAGACAGACGTCTGTCTGGGG